>QVTF01020767.1:0-70077 GCA_003573665.1 Oxygymnocypris stewartii
ACTTTTTTCCAGAACTAGAAGAGTACCGATATTTTATTTTCAGTGCATTTGTAATAAAAAAGATTATAATATTGGGTACAGAAACCAAAATATGTATAATGTTAGTTGACTTAATTTAGCAAAGAAATATTTCCTTCATTATTTTCACACTTAATTATGCCCATTAAAATGTATGTTACAAGTTTTTGTTACTTTCACTGTTTTGCTTTATGGTACATCTTTAATTTAATAGAATTAGAATTAATAAATAAAATAAACTTAATAGAATTTGAGCCAGAAACCTTGGAGTTGTGATTGATGATCAGCTGACCACATTGCTAAAACTGCCCGGTCCTGCAGATTGGCTTTATATAATATTAAGAAGATCAGGAACGTGCAACAGCTCCTCGTTCAGGCTCTTGTTCTGTCCAGACTTGACTATTGCAATGCTCTCTTGGCAGGTCTTCCAGCCAGTTCCATCAAACCTCTACATATAAGAAATGCAGCTGCAAGTTAATCTTTTAATGAGCCGAAAAGAACGCATGTCACACCTCTGTTTATTAATTTGCACTGGCTACCAATAGCTGCTCGCATTAAATACACGGCATTGATGTTAGCCTACAGACCCAGCTCTGGCTCTGCACCACTTTACCTAAATCCATTACTTCAGACCTATGTGCCTCTAGAAGCGTGTGTTCGGCAAGTGAACATCACTTTCACATCTCCTGCCCGACTCAATCCAGCAGCTCAGTCCTTAACCATCTTCAAGAAACCACTAAAAAATCATTTATATATAAAAAAACCCACAATTGCATAATTATCAATTGAATATTTATTCTGTAACTGCTAGCTTTTCTTAAAAAACTAACACTTTCTATTCTATCTACTTATTTAAAAACGTTTTGCTACATGTACTGTGTTAGGCTAACCGAGACTTGTCATTGCACTTGCATGTTGTTGCTCTTTTGTTGGGTTTGCTTGCTGCTTGTCCTCATTTGTAAGTCTGCTAAATGACTAAATGTAAATGTAATCGCTTTAGAGCTGCTCCATTGCAGCGGCTCAGTACTGGAAGCACAGCCATAATAATGCTGGAACCATTCATTATATATAAATCTTGTAACTGTGACAAACTCATTTTCAGAAATATAAGTTGTTTTTTGATCTGAAACGTGCTGTGACTTATATTCCAAAGCGCCTCATATAATGCAGAAACACTCATATATTTCAATTTCTTTATATACTTTTTACATTGAATTCAAATGGTGCTGTATTTAAACCTTTCACTTTTACAAAGCCTTATTTTGTGCATAAATATAAAATTAATTTCAATGTTTGCATGCAATATTGAATTTTATTTCGTACTGTATAAAATAATGATATATTACTAGTAGTGTTTTCAATGTCTAAGATAAATAATATTTTTAACAAGGCATCTATATAGTCCACCCAAAAACTCACATCATTAATTGATGAGTTGGATTAATGAGGCAGAAGCTCAAGGAAGGAAGAAACACGTCGGGCTGCTTAAACAAACAGTCAAAAGGGTTTTAAAAGCGTCATGGGATTCCCCTTTCAGGACATTAAACTTATTAAATGCCCTGACTTACAGTGACCTCATTAACTGACACACCAAAACCCGTTATAACATCCAGAGAACGACATGCTTACACACCATCAGGAGAGTCTATACACACCGTCCCTGGTTTACATGCAGTCGTTGATGATTCACAGAGGCCGGCGAACCCGATGCCGTCTCTTTAAAATGCTGCTGCTAGCTCTGGGAGTTGTTGTTGTTGGCGTAGAGTTGTGTGTCGCTCTCTGACTCCTCCTCACGGCTCTCAGCAGAAATCACAGCAGTCTGAAAGAAAACAAAGCAAACGAACGGCCGTGACTTGTGCTCCTGGGGTTCGGTGACGCCCATGCAGCTCCTCATCTGAGGTCAAGAGGTGGCTTCTGATGAATAAAAGGCAAAGACGTGGGTGTAGCAGTCGTTTTAAAATGCTAATGTCCTTAGGCTTTGTAGGATGTGGATCTTGTCCTTAATAATGGATGCTCAAGTCTTTATTTTATTTTATTATTATTTTGTATTTAATTTTTCACAATATTGCCAAGGGTTCCTGCAGTCAAGAAAGACCTGGAAACACCAGGGCCTGAAAACATTCTCGAAATTGATATAGAAAGTTTATTGTTTTCTTAATAATGCACAGCTCTCATAATATTAATATTAAGCTCAAATGCAGTATTTATTAAATTATACTACTGGTCAAAATCTTGACCAAAATGTTTTTCAAGGGCAGCATTTATTTGGTCAAAATACAGTAAATATGTTAAATTTGTAAATAACAGTTTTGTATTAGCATATATTTTAAGTGTAATTTATTCCTGTGATGCGGTGCTGAATTTGCATTGCTTCTGAAGATCATGTGACACTGAAGTAATGATTCTGAAAATTCAGTTCTGCATCACTGGAATAAAATACATTTGAAAGTATATTCACATAAAAAATAGCTTTATAAAATTGTAATAATATTTCACAATATTAATTTAATCATTTTGAATCAAATAAATGCAGAAGTTACTTCTTTCATTTAAAGAGATAGTTCACCCAAAAATGTAAATTCTATCATTTACTCAAGTATTTCCAACCTGTATGAATGTGTTTGTTCTGCTGAACACAAAGGAAGATATTCTGAAGAATGTGGGAAACAGAGCAGTTCTGGTGCTTTGTAATTTTTTTCCTCCTATGGGAGTCAATGGTGCCCAAAACAGCCTGATTACAAACTTTCTTCAGAACATCTTCCTCTGTGTTCGGCAGAACAAACACAGGTTTGGAAATACTTGAGAGTGAGTAAATAATGACAGAGTTTACATTTTTGGGTGAACTATCGCTTTAAGTATGAATTATATCTGCATCTGTTTGTCCCTACAAACAATGAAACTGTGAATTTAGTTCTACTTCAAAAACACGTCAACTACTAGTGTTGAAAAATAATACAACTTTATTTTATTAAGACATAATCACAAAATATTTTATTTTTAATAGTAGGCTAAATCCCCTTTATTTTTCAACATGTAAATGTTTAATTTTCATTCATTAAAATATAAATTAAATCGATGTTTCATGCCTTAATCTGATAACCAGTCAAATTTAAATACACAACACAGAATTTCTGAGGGAAAAAAACTATTCATAAAGCTACTGTAAGAGGAAAAAAAAAATGTGTGTATGCATTCAAATAATCAGACGAGCTAAAACAGAATTTGGCAACAATAAAACATAAGGTGAGAAAAAAATATAACAATTCATACGGCCCTAAACATGTCATTTTTGTTACACTTTTAATAAATTAGTGTTAAATTGTATACGTTTCATGATTTTTATTAATTAGACATGCTTTTTGATAAATACAATTTAATTTGATCATTAAAAAGGAGTCCATAAAATGAAAACGGAAATAAACGGAATCTAGAAAAATTGAAACGAAAAAAAAAAAAAAAAAATGGAATTTGGGAAAAATTAAAACGGATTTCATAGGGCCCTACATATATATATAATTGCACCCCCCCTCGTAGCTTTTATGTATCTTTGTAAACCCATCGCAAGCGCACACAATTACTCCTTATAACTAAATTGGTACAAACAACTGTAAAAGTAACACGTTTGCATATAATAACGAATTAAATATTTTGAAGTTGAAAATAGAGCCGCTTGTGTCTGACATTAATTTCTTCAAGCGTAAAACCTTTTTTATTTTTTTTACAAATGGAGACAAATGACTTGGTGACTAAAACGACATCAAATAAAGTTTTCTGTGCGGACGTCTCATCCTCTGTTTCTCTCTTCGTTTTCTAAAGGTCATCTCTCCAGACTGTCATGAAGACGTGACGCTGAAGAAAGACAACGTTTTTGTTCGCTCCTTTAAAGATGGGAAATTGTGAGTAACTTTCAAATGAAGTTATTTCAGTCCGTGTTTCTGCTTTTAGCGCTCCGGCTGCAGAAAAGTCAAGTTATGAAAGCGGCACGTGTGCTTTTATTTCACAGCGCTGTGTCTGTTAATATCTGTGATTTCACTGAGCATCCATTAAATGTGGCAGAAAGCAGAATGCTAAAAAACGAGGAAAGATGCCACCGCCGGGCATCATGTAATGAAGCAGCCGCTGATATTTCTGCAGGGACAGTCGGAGAATATTGTAGTTAAAAGCCCGTCTCGGATTAATCTTCTGAAACCAATTCATGCTGCCGCTGCCGAAGGTATTCAAGCGTTATGCTGAGAAATGTCTGCTTATGGAGATATTTGTTAAACCTGCCATTATACAGACCGGAGCTTCTGATGATTCAATAACTAGACTTCTCATTTATAATGTCGTGCTTCTGTGGATTTACAACAGACTCTAAATTGCCTGGATGCTGGTAATCGGTTGCTAAGGTGCTCTGATTGCGGTTGATAGAGTGGTTACTAGGTGGTTGCTTAGTCCCCAATATGTCATTTATGATGTCATTTTACAATTTTGGGGCATTAACAAACACAGATAATAACATCTCAAGCTTCATGTATAAAAATGTGTGTGTGTGTGTGTGTGTGCATGTTTATGTGGTTTATGAGGACACAAATTTGTATAATGACATGGGTATGACACAGGTATTACAAGGAGAGGGTGATTTTATGAGGACATTTTCAGTGTCCCCATAATTTAAAACGCTTATAAATCATACAGAGTGAGTTTTTTGGGGGGAAAGTATAAATGCACCGTCTCCTGTGAGGGCTAAGTTTAGGTGTAGGGTAGGTGTAGGGCAATAGCACATACAGTTTGTACAGTATAAAAACCATTACGCCTATGGAGAGTCCCCGTAAACCATAAAAACCAACGTGTGTGTGTGTGTGTGTGTGTGTGTGTGTGTGTGTTGTTTTTGAAGTCTGTTTTGCTCACCAAGGCTGCTTTTATTTGATTTCAAATGCATTAAAATCAGTAATTGCACTTTAAAATAACCGTTTTCTAAGTGAATACATAAAAAAATATAATTGCTGTGATGCGCAGCTGTATTTTCAGCATCATTACGCCAGTCTTCAGTGTCACATGATCTTCAGAAATCATAAAAATATGCTGATTTGCTGCTCGAGAAACATTTCTGATTATTATCAATGTTGAAAACAGTCGTGCTGCACAATATTGTGATACATTTAATCTTTCAGCATTCTTTGATGAATAGAAAGTTCAAAAGGGCAGCATTTATTTAAAATAGGAATCATTTGTAACATTATAAATGTCTTTACTGTCACTTTAGATCAATTTAATGCATCCTTGCAGAATAAAAGTGTTGTTTTCTATAAAACAATGACAGGCAGGTTAGCTGTAGCGCTGGGCTTCTGTAGTGCTCCCTCTAGTGTCCGCCTCGGATGTCCTTGTCATGACATCACTGGCCCGTGTAGATGTATAAATATTCATGAACTAGCTAATAATGAGCTCTTAATTCCCTCAATAAAGCAGCTTCTGGAGGTGTGCGGACACTTCAGGACGTCTGTGACTTCATACATCCACTAAAAACCACCAAAACAGCAGCGGATTCAGAGTTTGAGCACACAATACATAATATATTTCAACTATACTTTCAACGGGATGATGGATAGACCTGGTGTCTGTTTTTATTTGGTTGCTAGGGTGCTCTGGATGGTTGCTAGGGTGTGAGACTTACTGATTGGTTGCTTTTCCGAATAAAAAGAGACACATCTCATATCTGGTGCTGAGAAATGGCCTGTTTTTTAATGACGTAACTGCTGTTTTCCCAGCGTTTTATTCAATTTGGTGCGTTTTTAAAGAAGCTGTGATTTGGTAGATGTCTGGAATAAATTCTTAAAGTAGTACATTCATGTTTTTGCAAGCAATTAAATACAATAAAAGCTTGAATCGATACTCCTCCGTGACCAGCGTAATGGTGTTTTACAGTCCGAATGCGGTTCTGTACACAGTGTGTTGAATTCTGGTCAGTAACTGACTCAAAGATGACGTTGTTTATTATGCGTTCTCTCTTATGTGATGAAGCACTGCTGTATTTGATCTTATAGTTACACAGTTGTGCGGAAAGACATTCGAGAGCTGGATGAAGAGAAAGCTCCTAAAGCAGGACGCAGGACTCAAAGCAGGTGAGAACAAGTGTGACGTGCGATCAGTGAATATACTGAGCAGGGTTATTATCAGGAGATACAAACGAAATCCATAAAACATTTTCAGTGCTTGGAATAAAAGAAACTTTAATGAAATAAAATACATAAAAATAAAAATTATAATATCTATATATTTTTTTGTAGTTTGTTGAAGTACTAAATAAACTAAATTAAAAACTACGACTTACTAAAATTATTTATATATATATATATATTTAATTAATTAAAAAACTATAGACATATTTAATAAAATAAAATCAAAATAATAAAATAATAAAATACTAATAAAAAAGCCAAATAAAAGTATAAAAACTTTAAGCAAATTTAAAATGAAAACAGAAAATGCAAAAGTAAAATCTAATTCAAAATATTAACAAAAACAAAATGATTTGAAATGTTTGTAAACAAATAATTTTCCCCTTCAATGTAATAATATCTCTATTTGTTTGATTCTCAACAATGCAGCTTTGACCTGATTTACACAATATGCATATTCTGCTATAAATATAATATATATATGTTTTCTATATACATAATCAACATCTTTAAATCAATCAGTTTTATATTTATCCAATGTGATTGTCATTTGTAAAGCTTCATGGGATTGTAGTTCTTTCGCCTATTAAATCTGTGTAGTACACAGTCTTGTATCTCTTTCTTTTTGTCCGATTTTCCAATCCGTTCTTTGCTTTAATCAAAGTTTTTAATGTTATATTTCAGCTTGTAGCTGCTTAGCTCGGTTCATGGCTTATAACTCTTTAACAAAGCCTTTTTAAATCCCTGTGGGGAGAAAGAATGTCTAAACCAAGGCCTCTGAAATAGTGGTGTGCCGGAAAGTTGAAAGTGGAAAAAAAAGACAGACCAAACTAAAAGGATTTCCAGCCACATGCAGCTCATTGTAATCTCACTGTTTGTGTGTTTCACAGCGTTAGATGCAGCGTGGGATTTCCAGCGTAACGGCACCGTGCCCAGCGCGTGGAGGACGGAGGTGAAGGATGAAAGCTCCAGCAGTGAGGAAGATGATGAGGAAGAGGAGCAAGAGGAAGAGGCCAGCAGCGAGGAGGAAGAGGTGACCGCAGCGTTTATAATCATAAAGCATGTGCTGGGGAGGAAAATGCCACTTTGTTTGACATCACTGAAATATTCAACTCTATGCAAGCTTGTTTTCACCACCTCATACAAATTCCCCCCCCCCCCCCCCCCCCTCACTTTTCTGTAAGACTGCATAAACTCAAAATTGCAAGATAAAAATTTAGAATTGTAATTGTGAGGAGTAAACTTGCATTTTCCGGAGTTAATTCTGAGTAAAAAACTAAAAAAGTATTGAGATATAATCTCGGAATTGTGAGTAAAAATTTTAATTGTGAAAACTCTTATATTTCTTATAAATCTTATATTTTGTTGCAGAAATAAAAACTGTTGTGAGGAGGAAATTATTTTGAGATAAAAAGTAACAATTAACTTTTTAGTGTTTTATTTGGCGGCACAAAAAAATTATGAATTTTGTGGAAAAAGTCTTTCCACTTAATTGTAAGACATATCTCTATTTTTTTTTTTATTATTATGCGGTGGAAACAAAACAAAAACAATTAATTCTTGGGGGGGTGGAATTACAAGGTAAATTCAAAATTACATTTATTTTATAATTTGTCGCAGGATTAAAAACATTGAATCGCAAGATGAATATAACCTGCAATTGCAGAAAAAAGTCAAAATTATGAGATACAAAATCAGGAACTTTCAGATAAAAAGCAATTCGCTTTGTTTATTCAGTGACAGAAAAAAGCACTAGAATTAATTCTGAGAAGAAAAGTTAGAATTGTGAGACAAACTAAAAATAGCTGGGGGGGGGGGGTTGTTGTCTGTAAGAATTGCAAGATATAAACAGGAATATATTTTCAAAAAAAGTTTGGCAGCAAAAAATATGATTTTGCAATATGTAAACTCGCAATTCTGAGGAAAAAACTCTGAATAGTTAGATCAGATTAGTTTTTGAAGCTGTGTGGTGTGAATCTGATTGAACGACGGGATCTGCTGAAGTAATGTTCACGCTCATGTGAGCTGATATAGTGGAGCCCCCGTCAGCAGACGTTTGTTTAGCCTGATTTATTGACCACAGAATGTCATCTTTAGAGTTTAAGTGGTGCATTTAGTGACAGATGAACAGCTTGTGCGTGTACTCAGACTTGTGTTAAACTGTGTCAGTGCAGTCATAGTTACATAACCTAGATTACAGAGGACAGTTTCCATAACAGTGTTTAATACGCTATTTTTCCCAACAAGTCACCACCAAACATTACATGGCTTTTATATAATGTGCAGCTTTCTGAATGATGTAAAGATCAGCTGCTTGTTCTCTCATGAATCACTGGATGTCTGATTCGTTTAAGCAAATCGGTTCATTTAATTGATTCGTTTCCGAACACTTTTCAGAGAAACTGAATCACTTGAGCCCTCGCTCAAGTGCTCGTTTGCGTTGAGCATTAATTATCTGTTTTCAGCCCAGTTATTTTGAGTTAGTTTAGTTTGTTTTTATTATTATTTTTGTTGTTGTTGTCATTTTCAGTTATATATATATATATATATATATTGCTGGGTTTTTTGTTGTTGTTGTTTTTAAGTATAAAATTGTATTCGCTAAGGATTCATTAAATGTATTAAAAGTCAGTAAAACATTTTATAATGTTACAAAAGATTGTATCACAAAACTATGAAGCAGCACAACTGTTTTCAACATGGATAATAATCAGAAATGATTTCTGAAGATCATGTGACACTGAAGACTGCAGTAATGATGCTGAAAATACAGCTGCGCATCACAGAAATAAATGACAGATTATAATATATCCACATAGAAAACAGCTGTTTTAAATTGTACAAATGTAAAACATTTTTACTCTGTTTTGGATCAAATAAACAGAAGAGACTTCTTTCAAAACCATTCAATCTTTCTTACCATAAACCTTTGAACAGAAGTGTATATTTGTAAAGATATTGTCCCCTTAAATAGCTTCAGTGTAGTTAACTACTTTTGTTTAGTAGCTTGTAGTGTAGTTAACTAGTACTAGTTATTTTAAAGGCACCTTTGAATGACACCCAACTCTCTGTGTTTGTGTTTCCTGTATGCAGGAGGAAGTAGAGCCGTTCCCGGAAGAGAAGGACAACTTCCTGCAGCAGCTTTACAAATTTATGGAGGATAGAGGTGAGCAGTATTATTTTTACACTCTTGCAGTATTTATTTGTTTAGTTAACAGTGGCGACTGGTCAATAGGTGGCGCTGGGGCGCCGCCCCCCCTTCAAGTTTGCCCCCTTTAACATGTTAACAATAAGTTACAAATATATCGCAAATATTAACTAAATAAAATCATTTAGTCATAGTATTCTACTGTTAGTTATATTATAATTTATTGAAAATCTAAAAATCTAAACGATATTTCTTTCATATTCATGTGCGGGGTGCCGGACTAATGAGTGTGTATGTAGGTACACAAACTTTTCAAAAGCATGTGATTTGAGGCTAAGCTCTAATTGGCTGGTTTCAAACTGTCCTTGGGGCGCAGGCTCCTCCCACTTTAGTTGTTAGAGTGAATCAATATTGTTTTGATATGTTTGGCCTCGTGTGATTGGACCGTTCTCAACGACTCTCGTTCCACTCAGCAGCAGCTCGTCAGTTAACAGACAGGTACTAATTAATGTGGAAGCAAGCGCAATATCTCCAGATGAAAGAACATTCGGTTTTATCTTTACAAAAATACCCTTCACAAGGCGTTCGGATGAATTTTTTAGCACTAGCTCTGAGTAAGACTTTAACATTTTCAATATTTTATCTAGTAATAATGATACATAATCACCTAATAAATGGTCATTTATAGTCCTGTATTACTAACGGTTTAATTTTTCAGTTTGTTTGCACCCCCCCAAAAAATGTTTAGCACCAGCCGCCACTGTTAGTTAATAATAATAACAAACTCTAGCGGTGAAAGGAGTGCTTGATGATATGCATATCTTGAATGTCACTTTGTCATCTGGCGAATGCATTCACGTCTAAGAGCTTTCTTTACTCTTCTGCTCAGGAACTCCTATCAATAAGCGACCGGTGCTGGGCTACAAGAATCTGAATCTCTTCAAACTCTACAGGCTGGTGCAGAAGCTCGGAGGGTTTGAAAACGTGAGTTGTATTTGAATTGATCGTCTGCTGCTCCGTCTGCGTTCGCTTTGACTCGTGTTCCTCCTCGTTTCAGATCGACAGCGGATCTGTCTGGAAGCAGGTGTATCAGGATCTGGGCATCCCCGTGCTCAACTCCGCAGCCGGTTACAACGTCAAATGTGCCTACAGAAAGTACGTACATCCTTATTAAAGTGACCGCAAACCGTGAGCTGCTCATTAAAACGATTGAGAAGAACAAGCAGTGAATGCACCTGTTCTGTCTCTTAGCGCTGAACCAATGCAAAATGTGGCATAGTCTTCTGTCGAGGGTTATTATTATTGTTTACTACAACTATTAAAACAGTTTTGATAATTGAGCTAAAGCTTAAAAAAAATTAACTATAAATATTAAATGAAAAACTTCAGAGCAAAGCAACATTTTTTATTTTTGTTTACTTTAAGAAGCTTTAATTGCTAACTGGACATTAAAAAATATATATAATAAAAATTCTGAAAGGAATATATATATAATAAATATTAGATGAAACCTTAAGTTCAGGTATTTGCCAAAGCAACAAACTTTTTAGTTTTGTTTAGTTCAACTTCGAAGCACTAATTACTAAATAGACATACAGTAAAAACATACAAAAATGCTATTTAAAAAGTATAAAATTGTGCAAAAAAAACATATATATATATATATAAATATATTCAGTTATTTTTCAAGGCAACATGTATAATTTTTATTTAGATTAAGCTGAAGCACTAATTACAAATGACATAAAATAAAAACTAACAATGATTATAATAAAAATTATACAAATAAAATGCAAAATATTAAAATATATTTTTTAAATTATAAAAATAAAATTACAAATTAAAAATGAATCAAACCTAAATAATAGCATGTAAAAAAATAACACTAATAATAAAATGAGAAAATTGCAAAAGTCTATTACTCAATGTAACAAATTACAATTAAAACTGAAATTATAAAAGTATAAAAAGTATATAAATAATAGTAAAATAACGCTGCCTCGCTCAAAGCCTATAGCACCACCAGCATTTCAAAGTTTCATGCTCATTTTAGCTTATTATTTTATTTTGTTTTACTAAATTGCTCAATCTGGATCAGATCGTCTGAAGACGTTTCTGGTCAATTTATTATTAATATACCCGTCAGCAATTAGGTTAAAGGTGCGGTGATGGTAAGTTGACTGTAGTTGTAGCATCTGATAGCATGGAGCAGCATCATGTGACGTGGTGATCTGTGTTGTTGAACCTCCTGCAGGTATCTGTATGGCTTTGAGGACTACTGCGCCTCCACGGGAATCACCTTCCGCATGGATCTGCCGTTTAAGACCGCCGAGAAGACGAGCTCAAAGAGCGAGGTGAACACGGAGGAAACGGCCAGCGGTGGACACGCTGTCTCTTTAAGCTCATCCGGCGCAGGAGAAGAACAGAAAGCCCTCAAAGAAGCAGAGACCTCCAGCGTGCAGCATGTGGTCAAGGTACTGAAGCTGCGTCTCTGGGTGTGTCTGATATGGCAAACTACACACACCACTCTGTGCTGCATGCATTGAGTACACACATTATCATCCTCAGTTATACTTCACATATCTTCAGATCATTTTCAAACAGCTCAGTGTTTCCCAAGCCATTATATTAGGCGGCCTGCCCCCCCAATGGCACCCCCCGCCCCCTTGAAGGTCAAGTTAATTTATTTTCTCTATAGCTCCGGATCAAAACAGAAGTCATTTAAAGTCACCTTTCCTATAGAACAGCTCTATACCTTGTTCTTTTATTAAACAAACTAAATAGCCTTATGTTATTTATCTTATTTACACAACATGTCATTTCTGTCTCTACATTACATGTGCGCACACACACACACACACACACGTGTGCACACACACACACTCTCTCACAGACACACACTCTCTCACAGACACTCTCACAGACACTCTCTCACACACACACACACACACACACACACACACACACACACACACCCTCTCACAGACAAACACACACACACTCTCACAAACACTCTCACACACACACACACACACACACACACACACTCTCTCACAGACACTCTCACACACACACACACACACACACACACACACACACTCTCACACACACACACACACACACACACACACACCACACACTCACAGACACACACACACACACTCTCACAGACACACACACACACACACTCTCACACACACTCTCACACACACACACACACACACACACACTCTCTCTCACAGACACACACACAGACACTCTCACACACACACAGACACTCTCACACACACACACACACACACTCTCTCACACACACACACACACACACACACACTCTCTCGCACACACACACACACACACACACACACACACTCTCTCACAGACACTCTCACACACACACACACACACTCTCTCTCTCTCTCTCTCTCTCTCTCTCTCTCTCTCTCTCTCTCTCTCTCACACACACACACACACACACACACACACACACACACACACTCTCTCACAGACAAACACACACACACACTCTCACACACACACTCTCTCACAGACACTCTCACACACACACACACACACACACACACACACACACACACACACACACACACACACACACACACACTCTCTCACAGACAAACACACACACACACTCTCACACACACACTCTCTCACAGACACTCTCTCACACACACACACACCTGTGCACACACACAAGTCAGCCCACTCCCACTAGTATTTGTAAATATTAAGCTGCAAAAAGAGTATTTAAATATGAATTCTGCGTGTCTCTGTGTTAATGAATGGCGGTTTTGTACTCATACAGAAGGCGGTGATATGAACGTCTGCCGTCTCACTAAATAAGGACATAAATACATGAAACACATCCAAAACTGCTCTGAGAGTAGAATGCACGTAATAGGCTACTACTACTACTAAAATTATTAAATCCTTATTTTTAAGGAATAATCATACAATATTTATTCAACGTTTTAATTGTAATATGGAATCCCCTTTATTTTCCCAAATAACAAGATTTGTTTAATTTTCATTAATTAAAAGATAAATTAAATGAATATTTTATGCCATAAAAATTTAAATACACAACACAGAATTTCTGAGGAAAAAAATCATAGGGCTATTAATTAAGAATAACTATACTTTCAAATAATTAGACATGACATACATAAGGTTGTACAAAAATGTGTAGCTTGACTAAATGTTAGTTTTATTTAGACTTCATTTAATATGATTAGTATTACTTTTCTATTAATGTGATCAGTAAGAGTATGTATGTTCATTTGATAATTTATAATGTGAGAGCGTTATCATGTAACGGAGTAATTTTCACAGTTACAAAGCGTCTGTAAGCAGTATACACTACACACTGTGCAGTAAGCAGTGCACTACTATTGCTTTTGAAGCGCAGCCAGTATCTTCAGCTGTTTGTTTAGTCTCTCAGCAGGATTGTCTGACCTCATGTATATTTATAATCATGCTTTTTTCCCCACACAAGCTGCTAATTATTTAATTTTTTTACAAATGTAGCTAAGGCAGAGTTTAATTAGGGTCAAATAATATTAATTTCAAGAACATATGGGTGAGAATGACGTGTTATTTCATCTCAGGAGGAGAACGCTGAATCCACTGCGCCGTGTGAGGATAAAGCAGACATCAGCAGCGTAAACGAGGAGGACGATAACCACGCTGATGAAGAGGAGAACGATACGAAAGAGGAGGATAAAGAGCTCATCCCGACAGCGCAGAGTCCCGTCCCTGAGAGCGTGAAGGAGGAACCGTGTGAGGAACCCGACAACAAAGATCTGTCAGGGTAGGTGCAGCCTAACTCCTCCTCACTTCCTGTCTGAGCGTCAGTGCTTCCTGTCTGAGCGTCAGTGCATGTGGATCTCTGAAGGAGATCATCATGGGAGAGAGAGAGAGAAACATGAGATCAGTGCAAGACCGGTGAAGATGGAGAGAATTTCAACCCAGGCTCATTCGAAATACGTGCCTCTAAATACGTTTATTACATGTCCTCCTGCATGTAAAACCCGGGTTTAATACGTGACCCTGGTAAGTTTTTGTTTCGTCGATATTGGCACGTATTTGTTACGGTGCTTCAGGTATGTATTGCGGTTGTTCATAATTCAAATATCTGATGAGTGTCGCTGAAAGTTAATACTTTATCGTGTTGGAAATATCCCCTGCACCAACCCAACCCTAAACCTACCCGATAGTGTTCACAAATGCAAAAGAGATAGAAAAATGCATTTGTTGATGCAGCCGTATAGCAGAGGTTCTCAATTCCAGTCCTCGCGCCCCCCCGCTCTGCATATTTTGCATGTCTCTCTTTGTTAACACACCTGATTCAGATAATCAGCTTGTTAGAAGTGCGCTCCGTGCATGAACTGTGTTCCGATTGACATGCTCCCTACACAGGGTCCATTGCTCCCTACACAGGGTCCATTGCTCCCTACACCGTGTCCATTGCTCCCTACACAGGGTCCATTGCTCCCTACACAGGGTCCATTGCTCCCTACACAGGGTCCATTGCTCCCTACACAGGGTCCATTGCTCCCTACACAGGGTCCATTGCTCCCTACACAGGGTCCATTGCTCCCTACACAGGGTCCATTGCTCCCTACACAGGGTCCATTGCTCCCTACACAGGGTCCATTGCTCCCTACACAGGGTCCATTGCTCCCTACACAGGGTCCATTGCTCCCTACACAGGGTCCATTGCTCCCTACACAGGGTCCATTGCTCCCTACACCGGGTCCATTGCTCCCTACACCGGGTCCATTGCTCCCTACACCGGGTCCATTGCTCCCTACACAGGGTCCATGCTCCCTACACCGGGTCCATTGCTCCCTACACAGGGTCCATTGCTCCCTACACAGGGTCCATTGCTCCCTACACAAGTGTCCATTGCTCCCTACACAGTGTCCATTGCTCCTACACAGTGTCCATTGCTCCCTACACAGTGTCCATTGCTCCCTACACAGTGTCCATTGCTCCCTACACAGTGTCCATTGCTCCCTACACAGGGTCCATTGCTCCCTACACAGGGTCCATTGCTCCCTACACCGTGTCCATTGCTCCCTACACCGTGTCCATTGCTCCCTACACCGTGTCCATTGCTCCCTACACCGTGTCCATTGCTCCCTACACCGGGTCCATTGCTCCCTACACCGGGTCCATTGCTCCCTACACCGGGTCCATTGCTCCCTACACAGGGTCCATTGCTCCCTACACGGGTCCATTGCTCCCTACACCGGGTCCATTGCTCCCTACACGGGTCCATTGCTCCCTACACCGGGTCCATTGCTCCCTACACCGGTCCACTTGCTCCCTACACCGGGTCCATTGCTCCCTACACAGGGTCCATTGCTCCCTACACAGGGTCCATTGCTCCCTACACAGTGTCCATTGCTCCCTACACAGTGTCCATTGCTCCCTACACAGTGTCCATTGCTCCCTACACAGGGTCCATTGCTCCCTACACAGGGTCCATTGCTCCCTACACCGTGGCCCATGGCTCCCTCCACCGTGTCCATGCTCCCTACACCGTGTCCATTGCTCCCTACACCGTGTCCATTGCTCCCTACACCGTGTCCATTGCTCCCTACACAGGGTCCATTGCTCCCTACACAGGGTCCATTGCTCCCTACACAGGGTCCATTGCTCCCTACACAGGGTCCATTGCTCCCTACACAGGGTCCATTGCTCCCTACACCGGGTCCATTGCTCCCTACACCGGGTCCATTGCTCCCTACACAGGGTCCATTGATCCCTACACCGGGTCCCATTGCTCCCTTACACAGGGGTCCACGTGCTCCCTACACAGGGTCCACTGCTCCCCTACACAGGGTCCATTGCTCCCTACACAGGGTCCATTGCTCCCTACTCCCTGAGCAGGGAAATCTGCTGAAGTTTACTTTATTTCGGAACATTCATTCATGGATTTGCGCTGCGCGACGTCTTCACGCACGGACGAGTGTGACATCATATACCTCTGTAAATATATACAATTTTAATTCACGTCTTGCACACTTCAATGCACTTTGAATGGAATATATACGTTCGCTTCGAACTGGAATCATGGAGGAATATCCTGTGATGTCCACTTCGCAGGGCACTTACGTTCCAATAGAACAAACATCTGAAGCGATAAGAGTAACATACCAAATATGCAGAGCGGGGGGGCGCGAGGACTGGAATTGAGAACCGCTGCCGTATAGTGTGAGCTACCTAGCAAACCTACTGAACTAGACAACTCATGCATATGTGACGCTAACCTTCAAATGCATCAGTTTTCAAATCGCACAGGATATTAAAATAGTTCTGAATGCGTAACCTAATATTCCTCAAGTAATTATGCAAAAATTAGGCTTTATTAATTGAATCTGTAGACCTGCAAATCACACTTTGTGTGAAAATGAATCAAAGTTGTGGGAGTTGTACTGCCTCAGTGTTCATTTCAACTGGAAACTGCAGAGATTCGTATGTTTTTTGAGTGTTTCAGAAATGTTGGTACAGGCACGTATTTCCAAAGAGCCTATGTTGGAGATTTTGTTAGTGCAGAAAAAACAGATGAGAGGAGAAAGAGGGACAAAGACTCAAGTCACCTTTATTTCTATAACGCTTTTATACAATGCAGATCGTTTCAAAGTGGCTTCTCTGAAATACACAGTGATCCAAACTAAATATGAGACCAATTCAGATTCTGAGCTCTAAAAACAATATTCGGCTCAATAAGTGTAACGTTCATCAATTATGAAACAAGTTCGATTTAGCCATAAGCAGCTCTACAGAAGACAAAACTACGGAGGAGTGAGTGAGAGAAGTACACAAACGTGAGAGCTGCTCTTAGGCTTTGTTCAGGCAGTGTTTTTGCTGTGTGTGACTCCGTTATTGATCGGGCTGGAATGATTGTATTGATCGATCATGAAAGCACTTTCACTGATTTTATTCTTGGATGTTCTCTGGCGTGAGCGGGATGGATGAGACGTTGAAGCCAAGCATGACGGTCTTTATGAAACTGCATGTTGGCTGAAGCATTTGCTGTTTTTAGCTTGCTTGCTTTCTCTCTCTACCCTTTTTTTCAACAGCAGGTTGTTTTACCTTGAAAATGTATCAGCCGAAAAAAAAACCTGTTCTTATTTTCCGTTGCGCTGGACAATTTATTTTTCATCTGTCTGTTTGAAATTGTTATTAAATGATCTGTATCATGTGACTCGATTGCTGTGAATTTTCTGTAACTTTTGTAATAGAATATAACATAATACAGCCAGAATAAAGACAGTAATTAAATTTAATCAGATTTTATTTCTTTACAATAAGATTCAAAACCTGGTAGACCAAGTTTTATAAAGAAGTGTCTTCTGCTCACCAAGTTTGTGATCAAAAATACAGTAAAAATTCTGAAATATTATAAAAAAAAAAAAAAAAAAAGTTTTGTGATTTAATATATTATATAATATATTTCTGTGATCAAAGCTGTATTTTCAGCATCATTACTCCAGTTTTCAGTGTCACATGATCTTCAGAAATCATTCTAATATGTTGTTTTGCTGCTCAAAAAACATGTCTGATTCAAATATTAAGCATTTCTGATTATTATCCATGTTGAAAGCAGTTGTGCTGCTTCATATTTGTGTGGAAACCGTGATACATTATATTTTTCAGGATTCTTTGATGAATAGAAAGTTGAAAAAAACAGCGTTTATTTGAAATAGAAAGTTTTTGTTCAATTATAAACACCTTTACTGTCGCTTTTGATCAATTTAATGCATCCTTGATGAATAAAATTAATAATTTCTTAGAAAACAAATTGATGTGACTACATTTCTCCAAACGTCAGCAGATCCGGAGGTTGAATCTGAATTATTCCGGCACGGTTTTCTAGTCAAATCTGGGTGTTTTAGGTTTTGTTTTTCAGTATTCAGGTGTGACTTTGAAGAGATGGACTGACTAGTTGAGCTCTACCACTGCTGCCCTTCACTGTTTAAAGAGTTTCCTGACGCTTTCTGCTCTCTCATATCATGCCTTTAGTGTTCTGCTGTGATGTTGTGAGATGTTCTGTGGATGAAAACAGACCCTGATAGTGAGATCATGTGGAGATTTGTGTCTGGTTAGGGTTGGGAATCGAGAAGCTGTTCTATTCTCCAAAAAAGGAGGAAAAAACGCTCTTAAAAATAAAGGTTACAAAGCCATTTCTGGTTCCCCAAAGAACCTTCCAGTGAATTCTTAAAAGAACCTTTTTTTCTTAGTGCGAAGAACATTTTAATAATCTTTGAACACTTTCAGAGTTCTTCATGGAACCATTGATGCCAAAAAAAGAATGTTTGTTTTTAAGAGTGTAATGGAATTATATTAGACTATTGTTCTATTATTGTCTCATAAATCATCTTGTAAGCTATAGAATTGATTTGGATGAATGGCTTGCTCACGTTACTAACTTGCAGGTGTTTAGTCACGTTGAACTCTGTCTGAACTGACCCAACAGTACTAACAGAATCATGAAATCATTAAAGGAATAGTTCACCCAAAAATGAAAATGTGCTGAAATGTGCTCAGCCTCAGACCATTCAAGATTAGGATGAGTTTGTTTCTTCATCAGATTTGGAGAAATGTAGCATTGCATCAGTGTCTCAGCAATGGATGCTCTGCAGTGAATGGGTGCCGTCAGAATGAGAGTCCAAACATCACAATAATCCACACCACTCCAGTCCATCAGTTAACATCTGGAGAAGACAAAAGCTGGATTATTGTGATGTTTTTATCAGACTCTCATTCTGACGGCACCCATTCACTGCAGAGCATCCATTGCTGAGACACTGATGCAATGCTACATTTCTCCAAATCTGATGAAGAAACAAACTCATCCTAATCTTGAATGGTCTGAGGCTGAGCACATTTCAGCACATTTTCATTTTTTAAGTGAACTACTACTTTAAGAAACCAGAACCAAAATGGAATCAAAACCATTAAATTTCGAACGATTCCCTGCTCTGCTGCTGGTCTTTAGTTCATAAATTAAACCTGGTTGCATTGACTCGACTTAAACTTGCCTAACTAATCCAGTCTTCTTGAGTTAGCTGGTCTTCATAGATGCTTTTCGCCACCGTCTCAAAGATCATCCTCCAGTGGTGTTTTCCAATGATGCTTCCCCCTCCACTTTCTGTATTGTTTTGCTCCGAGTGAATCAAATAACTGTGAAACCAGGGTCCTGCCTAGTCCCAGCTCAGTTGTTGCATCACTAGTTGAGTTGTGTGCTGCTAACTAACCAGGGTTGTCTCTCAGTAGTGCTATCCACACTATGTAGTCATTACAGATGGCGGAGCGGTAGGGTTCAGCGTGCTAACTGTCTAACGTGGCTTGCTCTCTAACGTGTTTGTGATTCGCCCCTTGCTGAGCTTCGCTGTGTCTCTCGCAGCACTCTGACTCTCTCGCGCACATCCTGAACTCAAGCTCAAAGTCACATTTGAATGATCTTTAAGGTTAGAAACCTCATTTACTCACCCTCATGTTGGTCCAAAGCCACATGACTGACTGACTTCTGTGGGACGTTAAAGGAGACGTTTAGCAGAATGTTCATGCTGCTTGTTCATTTAGTGACCGCAGGCTGTCAAGCTCCGAAAAACACCATAACGGCCATTTGAAGGTCTTTATATTATTTAGGACTTTTGGCTGGTTTGCATGAATAGTTAGTCCATACTAGTAGATGCTGTAACTACACCAAAATTCATCTTTCTCCGTTTACGGACAGTTAAAAGTGGCTGTGCACTTTTTGCAAGCAGCATATTAATTTATAATATTTCATGGTATTAGTGTAGATGTTTCACCAGCCTCCAGTTATTTATCAATTTTGTATATTATGTATATTTGCAACAATATATCAATACATAATTAGGTAATTGTGAAACATCTATATATTTTGTATATAAAAATGTAGATGTGTCACTAGTGTAGAATTATTTATTAATTAAAAAATATATATTACATAAATTATATAATACATTAACTGGATACTATATGTACATGTAGATACTATATGTACTATAAGATGCTTAACTAGTATACAATTTAATTTAAGTATTTAATAATAATAATAATATATATATTTTTAATTCTTTACTTTTATAAATAATAATAATATTTTATTAATTTAATATACAGAGGTGGACAAAATGATTAGAACACTGGTATTTTCAGCAGCTACATTTTTTTTAAAGTCAGTTATTTCTATATTTTGCTTATTAATAATGGATTATTATAATTAATAGCAAAATGATTGTTTGGAATGTAAACTGATATTTCTACACTACAGCAAACGATAGAAATAATGGACTTAAAACCATTTCTTAAATACTAGTGAAAGACAGTACTCTAAACATTTTGGCCACTGTATTAATATTAACATTAATTATATTAATAAGTAATAATAGTTTTGTATAATACTTTTTATATATAATAAATTAATATAAATACATTTCAGTAATGTCCAAGTGTTTATTTATTTTGTTTACTTTTGTAACATGTTCTTTCTATATATTTATATTTACATATATATGTTAATTTGTCACAGGATGCTTTCAGTTCAGATTTAAAATAAATCCATTACTTATGAGCAAAGATGGTGTTTTGCACTTATTCTGACTTTAGTTTTGGGCATTTAAAGTGTGGACAGTAAATAACAGCTTTGTATACAAAATACATTGGCTTCAGAATACATGGATGTAGTCCACAGACTGTATGGAGCACTTTTATTTCACTACTTTTTGGAGCTTGACAGTTACTGGTCACCATGTGCTTTCATTATACGGAAAAGAAGAACAACGTCTGACATGTTCCACATTAGAAATACAGCATGAGGGGGAGTAAGTGATGACAGACGATTGATTTTTGGGTGAAATATTCCTTTTAAACAGGGAGTAGCTCTCAGTATATTCCAGGTTGAGGTTCAGGCAGCCGGCTGATGACCCCATAATGTCTTCCTCTGATAATCTCATCCTATCAGGAGGATTGCTAGACTTACCCGACAGGGAAAGATCAGGATAATTAGATTTCAGAAGCACTAGGCTGAGACGGCGAGCTCACTTTGGGGAGAAGTGTAGGGCTAGGAAACAGGAAGTACTGAATTGTCTTTCTTGCAGGGATGTCAGCAGTCAGGAGTGGGAGGAAGGGGAGGAGTTTGAGTGTTACCCTCCTGGGATGAAGGTGCAGGTGAGGTATGGGCGAGCCCGCAATCAGAAGACGTACGAAGCCACTGTGAAAGAGTCAGACCTGGAGGGGGGAGAGGTGCTCTACCTGGTGCACTACTGTGGCTGGAACGTCAGGTAAGGCAGGACCCTGGGAACTCACGCCTAATCTGTGTGCATTTACGAAAAACCTGGTAGCCCCAATCAGATTATGGTACTGGAGTCAGAAAGTCTGCAGGGATTGAGAGTTTTTGTTGGCCGAACCCAGAATCAAGCCTTTAGCCACTCCACTTGCATTGCAATGAAGTCAGTGGGTTTTTGAATGGGTTTTTGGCTAAATGTCTGAAGTAAGGTTAGTGGTGAACACAAGCTCAACGTGTTTTTGTAGGCCAAAACCCCCAAAAGTGTATTTTAGCATCGTGTCGAAGTCAGTTGTTTTGGTTTTAATGGGTTTTTGGCTAAATGTCTGAAGTAAGGTTAGCGGTGAACACAAGCTCAACGTGTTTTTGTAGGCCAAAACCCCCAAAAGTGTATTTTAGCATCGTCTCGAAGTCAGTTGTTTTGGTTTTAATGGGTTTTTGGCTAAATGTCTGAAGTAAGGTTAGTGGTGAACACAAGCTCAACGTGTTTTTGTAGGCCAAAACCCCCAAAAGTGTATTTTAGCATCATCTTGAAGTCAGTTGTTTTGGTTTTAATGGGTTTTTGGCTAAATGTCTGAAGTAAGGTTAGTGGTGAACACAAGCTCAACGTGTTTTTGTAGGCCAAAACCCCCAAAAGTGTATTTTAGCATCGTCTCGAAGTCAGTTGTTTTGGTTTTAATGGGTTTTTGGCTAAATGTCTGAAGTAAGGTTAGCGGTGAACACAAGCTCAACGTGTTTTTGTAGGCCAAAACCCCCAAAAGTGTATTTTAGCATCATCTTGAAGTCAGTTGTTTTGGTTTTAATGGGTTTTTGGCTAAATGTCTGAAGTAAGGTTAGTGGTGAACACAAGCTCAACGTGTTTTTGTAGGCCAAAACCCCCAAAAGTGTATTTTAGCATCGTCTCGAAGTCAGTTGTTTTGGTTTTAATGGGTTTTTGGCTAAATGTCTGAAGTAAGGTTAGCGGTGAACACAAGCTCAACGTGTTTTTGTAGGCCAAAACCCCCAAAAGTGTATTTTAGCATCATCTTGAAGTCAGTTGTTTTGGTTTTAATGGGTTTTTGGCTAAATGTCTGAAGTAAGGTTAGTGGTGAACACAAGCTCAACGTGTTTTTGTAGGCCAAAACCCCCAAAAGTGTATTTTAGCATCGTCTCGAAGTCAGTTGTTTTGGTTTTAATGGGTTTTTGGCTAAATGTCTGAAGTAAGGTTAGCGGTGAACACAAGCTCAACGTGTTTTTGTAGGCCAAAACCCCCAAAAGTGTATTTTAGCATCCTCTTGAAGTCAGTTGTTTTGGTTTTAATGGGTTTTTGGCTAAATGTCTGAAGTAAGGTTAGTGGTGAACACAAGCTCAACGTGTTTTTGTAGGCCAAAACCCCCAAAAGTGTATTTTAGCATCATCTTGAAGTCAATTGTTTTGGTCTGAATGGGTTTTTGGCTAAATGTCTGAAGTAAGGTTAGTGGTGAACACAAGCTCAAGATACCAAAACCCCCAAAAGTGTATTTTAGCATCATCTTGAAGTCAGTTGTTTTGGTTTGAATGGGTTTTTGGTTAAATTCTTGATATTCTTGTTTGTTGTGAGCATGATTTCAGGGTATTTTCACATTGTTTTTGTAAGCCATAACCCAGAATCAAGCTTTTTAGCTCTTCCATTTGCATTGCAGTGAAGTCGGTGGGTTTTTGAATGAGTTTTTGGTTAAATGTCTGAAATAAGGTCAGTGGTGAACAAAAGCTCAAGATATGTTTACATTGTTTTTGTAAGCCATAACCAAGGAATTTTAGCACTTCTGGATCCATCGTCCTGAAGTCCATGGGTTTTTTTATTTGTTTTTGGCAAACTGTCTGTAATAAGGCCAGTGGCAAACACAAGCTCAATATATTTTCATGTTTTTGTTGGCCAAAAATTAAAAAAAGTGTATTTTGGCACTGCCAATACCATCATCTTAAAGTAAGTTGTTGTTTTTTCTTGGTTAAATGTATTTTTGGTTAGATTCCTGATATAAGGTTTGTCCTGAACATGATCTCAAGGTATTTTCACATTGGTTTTGTTGGCCAAAACCCCAAAACAAAAATGTAGCACTTCCATTTCCATCATCCCAATGTCATTGGGTTTTTGGGTAAATGCCTGAAATAAGGTCTGTTGTGAACATAATCTCAATTTAAATTTATTTTTAGGCCAAAACCCACAAACAAGCATTGTAGCACTTCCGGTTCCATTGACTCAAAATCAAAGGGCTTTTGGTTAAATGACTGAAATCAGGCCACTGGTGAACAGTTTCACTCTCTATCCAACGACACAAACTGCATAAGTAATGCCACCTTGTGAGGTTTTTAGTTTTTACAGTTGCTAATAAGTGGTTAAACGCCACTACAGAGGTTGTCGGGGACATTAAACGCCATTCAAATGAACAGTAAAACTCATCTACTTGTGTTTATCTTGCAAACTATTCTAGCTCAAACTTTCATTGAAAATGTTTTTAAATAGAGTTGTTGAAACTCAATGGTGGTGTTGTTGACGTCATGCGACTGTGGTGTTCGGTTATATTCTGCTGAGGCTTCAAAATTAGTTCATTTGTGAAGATTAGCATGAGCTAAATGCGTAACAATCAAACTCTTGTTGGTATTTTCTGCAATAATCCAAGAGGCAATGGAAAAATCCTATTGGGTTTCTGTCGGTGGAACCAGGTTGATGCTAACTTATGGCCTACAAAAATACATAATAGCTGCTTCATGGATACATCAAGTGACCAACCAAAGCTTTTTTGGGTTTAACATGTAGAAATGTTTAAATAATACTTTCTGCTCATCCAAAAGTAATAAATACTGATTGTTTCACAGATCTAAGTCCAAAAACAAAGCAGAATTTGCACTCCTGCTCATCGATATTTAGTTCCTTTCAGAGATTTGATGCACTAACCTGGAAAACCTTTTTGCAGTTGTACTTCCTAAGCATTTATAATATCAAGCTGGTACTTTGCGAACTCGACTTGCCAGATTGAGAAGGTGTTTTCTAGTTTCATGTGTCGTCTTGTGGAAAATGATGAGCTAGTGATATGACTGTGAAATGATAGCCTCTTATCATCATCTTTGATGCGGGTGAAGAATGTTTCTGGGTGGTTTATAAAAACAAGTCAGGTGTGCATTTGATACTTGAGGCGTTAAAGGTTTTTGACTTCTTTTCTGCTTCTGAGAGGATGATCAGAGATGTATGGAGCGTGAAAGTACTTTCACACTTGTAGCCATTTGTACTGAGGATTGCATTGATGAGGTGGATCGCGTGAACTCAGGGTTCGATCCGTTAGCGTTCCCATTCATCTCAAGGGCAGTTGACCTATGAAACTGAAGTACACAATCTTGTTCATTTCAGTTCAGAGCATGTTTTTTCCTTCCAACTCTCTTTGAACAGGAATGATTATGGTTGCTTTGCCATTGCAAATGACTGTCAGTATGAACAACCCTTAAAACTAAGACTTGACATGACATACATCTGGCAAAAATAGCAGACCTGAAGACCTCGTTGCCGCTTTGGTGCTTTACACTAGTCATGTTGTCTCTTTCGCAGCATTTTATGTTTATGGTGCATTTGTTCTATTGATTGTGATTTTATATCTTGCAGTTGTGCAATGTAATATCTCATTATATGTACATTGCATTTCGCAATTGCAACAAAACAAAGTTTTGTGAGTTTTGGAGCCGTATTATTTAGTCAATGTTGACCGATCTGTCTCTCTTAACAGGTATGACGAGTGGATCAAAGCCGATAAGATCGTCAGACCAGCCAATAAGAACGTCCCTAAAATAAAGCACCGCAAAAAAATAAAGGTACAGTCTGATTTCCTTCAGGAGATTTGTGTTTCTTCAGATTACTTAGTCGTTATAAATATATTTAAATGTCGCTGATCCTTACAAAGACTGCATTTATTTAATCAATAATGCAGTAAAAATTCTGAAATATTTTACCATTTCAAATAACAGTTTTCTGTTGTAATATATTATAAAATGTAATTTATTTCTGAGATCAAAGCTGTATTTTCAGCATCAGTACTCCAGTTTTCAGTATCACATGATCTTCAGAAATCAGTGTAATATGCTGATTAGCTGCTCGAGAAACATTTCTGATTATTATCATTGTTGAAAGCTGCTTCATATTTTATATTTTTGTGGAAACCATGATAAATTGTATTATTACGTTCAAGGAACAGCATATATTTGTGGTTTGATCAATTTAAGGCATCCTTGCTGAATAGAAATATTAATTCCTTTAAAAAAAATCTTGCTGACTCCAAACTTTTCAACTGTAGTGTATTCATGCATATCCATATTTTGAAAGGTTGCATTGTTAATTTGCTGTTTATGTTTAATAACAGAATAAAGCAGAACGAGAAAGAGACCGAATAGAGAGACTGACAGACAGAGAGGATCTTCCTTCATCCCTAAATCCCATCAACCGGTTGTCCAAACCAAACTCCGGCAGTGATGAGTATGATGATAAAGGAAGCCAGCAGACGCCCATTGAGATCACATCCATTCTCAACGGCCTCCCAGGTACCTTTATATTCACTCTGCTTAATTACAAGTCCTACTTGAAGATGAAGCGTGCAGTTTTTCAATGCTAAAATACTCGGTCACTATATGACTTCCTAAAGAGTGTCACTGTGATTAGAGATGCACCAATTGACCTGCCAGGGACCAGTATTAGCCTATTCTTTGCAGACCACTTACAGCGACTGATAATGTATTTATGTCACGCCAGTGTGAGTGTGTGTGAGAGACTCGTGCCAAAATCAAAACAAATGAGCGCTACAGAAACTTATAGATGCATACTGCGGTAGTAAAAAAAATAAATAATGATAATATATGATTTAGGTATTCAACATTGCACGACCAAAATGTTTCAATATGATTGCAATGTGATTTTATAGAATAGTAGTTCAATAAACAAGAAGTTCAAATTAAGTGACTTACATTTTAGGCACAATATTGACTTTTTTTGCTCAATTTCGCTGAGAACTGTTTTGTGTCTCTGTGCAACACAGCGGTGTTTCGTTACTGAATGAATCCACGTTTTTGAACAAATCAAATGAGTCAATGACTCCGTAACCCGTTCATGAAGACAGAAGTCACTTGCTTCGTTTCTGAACGAATCTGTCGAATGAGGACTAAATGACTCACTCGTTCAAACAGTCATGTGCCGCCACCTACTGGTTTGGTTTCATATTTAAACCTATCGTTGCATTTTTCCCCAACATGACTTATTTGTACAATTAGAAATATTTAAAGCATTAATCTTATCAAATTCTTTAAACATTTTGCAATGTAAATACATTCATGGCACCTCGGCTTCATCAAACCGTCTGTGTAAATACATCGAATGCTTCTTCAGATGCAGCGTCTGTGTGTCCAAAGATGGAGTTTGTTGATACTGATTTCATTTGTATGGTAACAAGTTTCTTATTATTCAAACGGAATTAATTGAAACAATGTAAGAATTTGATCTGAAAAATGACACATTTAATAAGGTTAGTGAAAAAGTGCCAATTGTGACCCTGGAGCACAAACCCAGTCATAAGTCGCTGGGGTATATTTGCAGCAATAGCCCAAAATACACTGTATGGGGGGGAAATTATCAATTTTTCTTTTATGCCAAAAATCATTAGAATATCAAGTAAAGATCATGTTCCATGAAGATATTTGGTAAATATTTTGTCTTACCATAAATATATCAAAACTTAATTTTTGATTAGTAATATGCATTGCTGTGAACTTCATTTGGACAACTTTAAAGATGATTTTCTCAATATTTAGATTTTTTTTGCACCCTCAGATTCTAGATTTTCAAATAATTGCATCTCAGCCAAATATTGTCCGATCCTAACAAACCATACATCAATGGAAAGCTTATTTATTCAGTAAAACAAAAATATACTTAAGACTGGTTTTGTGGTCCAGGGTCCCAATTTAGGAAACTACCTTAATTTAGTTATACGCAGCTACTCCTTTTCAGTTAGTTGTTATTTTTATCTCTTTTCTAGTCACAGAGCACTTTATTTTGAGAGTTGTTTACATGAGAGAATATGTGTAACTCACAATATTCACAATATTTATTTTTTTTTTACTGTATTTTTGATCAAACAAATGCATCCTTGAAGCATAAAGAGACTTATTTTAAAAATAAGTAACTCAAATCTTACATCCCCCACACTTTAGGATGCTAGTATATGTAGTTTCATCTACTAGAAAATGTTGGTGGTTGGATTTCTAACACTTGCAATAAAATAAACATTAACTGAAACAAAATCTAATAATATTTCATATAGTTGTTTCTCTTTTTTTAAGTTGAAGTACTAAAATAAATAAAAAAACGAAACAAACTAAAAACTAAAACTACATTAAAATCATATAGACATATAAAGATCCAAAACCTTATAAAAACAATACAATCTATTTAAAAATATGAACAAAAACTATAATAGTTTATCAATGCTACTGAAATAAAACTGCATGAAAATGCATTGACCAAGAGCTAATGTTTTAGTGCATCCCTCTGCTTCCCACAGGCTCTGAAAGCTCCACGGACGACAGCGAGCGAGAAGACGACGGAGACGCTGATCATGATGAAGAGGATCATCCAGGAGCTCGAGCGAGCCTTCGGAAAGCAGGTCTTCCAGAGCGCCCGCGTACGCCACAGCACTGGGACAGCGGAAGCCCGTCTGAAGCCTTCAAAGCTCCTGCGGTCGCAGACGAGGAGCCGAGCGTCCAGGACGGCCCCGAAACGGCCAAGAGAAAGGGCCAATTTGAGGTGGAGCTCGAAGGTTCTGGCGGCAGAAGAAAAAAGGCACAAGGTCAAGGCGAACGCGCTTTGAAAAGCCCAGTGAAAGGCAAAACTAGAAGCAGCAGAGGTGGCGATTGGCTCCCGAGTAGTTCACCCAAAAAGTTTGAAGAAAGAGGCCAGGTGGAGGATCGAGGCGCTCCATCGTGTAGCAGCTCTGAAGACGAAGCAGATCCTCCAACAGAACCACAAATCAAGGACGAACCGAGAGGAAATCCCAAAACCAAGGGCTCCCCTTCAAAGAAATACAACGGAGTGAAGGAGAAGAATAAAAGAGGCCGTTCGGGATTCTGGGAGATCCCGGAGAAAAGAGCCAAAATATCCACTGGGATTGAAGAAAGGTCGCCTGGCTGTCGTACCAAAGGCCAGAAGGACGTGTGGTCCAGTATCCAAGTTCAATGGCCCAAGAAGACCCTAAAGGAGCTGTTTTCAGACTCGGACACCGAGGCGGCCAACTCTCCTCCGCCCGCCGTAACGGCTCCGGATGAGCCCTGCGTCGAACCCGCCCGGGACGAGGAGATCGCCGAGGACAAGCTGCAGGAGCATCCGAGCAGCGGCACCAATTCCGTCCTCAACACGCCTCCAACTACGCCGGAGTCGCCCGCCGTGGGCGAAGGACCCGCTGAGGTCCGAGCGCCGTCGCCGCCCGCCGTGCCGCCCGCCAGTCCTCCGGCCGTCTCTTCACCGACAGGAGCTCTGATGGAGGAGCAGGTGGGGGGGCGCAGCGAGTCCGACAGCAGCACGGTGGAGGTGGAGAGCTTGGGTGGAGAAATCCAGGAGATTCCTCAAGAGGAGGGGGCAGGTTCCCCTTCCAAGGCCTTCGATGGAAACCTGTCCTGCAACAGTAATAGCAACTGTAGCCTCACGCTAAGCAGCTGCAGCCAGCAGGAGAGCGAGCAGAAGAATAAAGGTACGTTCTGTCGCCTAGTTCTAAGGTAATGTTGCATGTGTCCTTTATATATATATATATATAATGCAGCATAAGTCTGTGAAGGTACTACATGGGATTTGACATGCACTACCATTCAAATTTTGTTTTTATTTTTATAAAGTTATACTTTTATTTATCAAGGATAGATTAAAGTGCCCCTATTATGGGTTATGAAAGGTTCATATTTTGGTTTTGGGAGTCCCCAACAACAGGCTGACATGCATTCAAGGTCAAAAAATACTTTCATTGTCTTATAATATGCATTTATTTTTACCTTATTTGCTCAACGACTCCCAAGCGATTCACTCAATGATTAATTTTTCCAAACCCCTCCTATTTGCACCTAGTGGCAAATAATTAATTAGCATTTTTATTCAGACCAACTCGAAAAGACCAACAAGTAGGCGGTCAGTATGCTAATGTTTGATGTTGACGTCAACATGAAACGGCTTGGGATTCGTTTTAAAAACGACTCGTTTCAATGATTCAGAGTCGACTCTTTCTTTAGAGACAATAACTTTATACACGGTGCACTTTCAGATTCACAACTCTGTAGGATGTTTAATTCACGTAGAGCTGTTACACACTGCATGAAAGATCGTTTTCAAAAATACATAATAGGGCACTTTAAATAGTTTAAAAGTTACAGTAAAGACATTTTCAATGTTAAAAAGATTTCTGTTTCAAATAAATGCTGTTCTATTGAACTTTCTATTCATCAAAGAATCCTAAAACAATTAAATGTGTCAGTTTCCACATCAGCATAACTGTCTTCAACATTCATATTAATCAGAAATGTTTCTTGAGCAGCAAATCAGCATATTAATATGATTTCTGAAGATCACGTGACACTGAAGACTGGAGTAATGATGCTGAAAATACAGAAATAAATTACATTTTACAGTGTATTCGCATATAAAAACAAATATTTAAAATTATACTTTTCCTAATCTGTCCTGTATTATGACTTGGCTAAATTAAAAAACAAGGTTGCCAACAGCCAATCAAAATTCAGCTGTTACTAACATAGAATCTGAATGGCCTGCCATTACAAATATAAATATATAAAAGTAAAATCGGTCACAAAGTGGCGCTATAACAAGCAACCTTACATTTGAGCTAATAACTCCACCGTGCCAAGTCTTATGTTTTTAAATGTAAAAACTGCTTGTTTCACTGTGTTGTAAATATTATTTGAACCTTGACTAGTTAAAATAAAAATAAAAAATAATCATCATCATTGCACGAAATGCATTTTCTTCTCATCTGTCTCACAGCCTCATCCAGTCAGAAGCGGCACAAGGAGGCTCAAGGCGGCGGAGCATCAAAGAAACACAAGCGCAGTCATAAAAACCCGAGCTTACATCACAAGAAGAACCGCAAACCAGGTAACAGACGTCTGCTTGAAGAGCTTTAGATGTCCGTGGAGCGTTGATAAGCTTCAGCACGATTGCTCAAGAGCTTTATTTCTATGAAAAGTAATTCAGTCCTTCTCGTCTTGTATTCCTGCAGAGATGTGAGCGTGTTCAAGTTAGAGGTCTGCTACCCGACCCGAACCCGCGGGTCCCGAAATACTTTCGGGTTTCGGGTTAATGTTTAATGGATAGCTTCGGGCTCGGGTCGGGTTCGGGTTTGTAGCTAAACCAAAACTATATGCAGAGGCTTCGCTGCTTTCATAGACGCACGCACACACATATCAGAGATCGCGCACAAACAGCACGGACACTTTTATTAGTAAAATAGCTTCGACAGGCTACTGACTCGCAAGTCACAGCATTATATTTATCTGCAATGAGGCGGCAAAATCGCTGTTTTTGAAGTAACTAAGCCTCATTGCTTATAGAGAGAGACGTGCAGACGCAGGTTCACATGCACGCGCAACATTCATCCCTCCCTCTCTATCTCTCTCTCTCTCTCTATCTCTCGCTAATTCAAATAAATGATTAATTCATTCAAATAAATACAATCTTATTTAAGATCTTATGTCTGATTTAAAGTAGACAGAATGCTAACGAGCCTTAACTGACAAAACATGACCATAATTTGCACGGTCATCATCTTCTTTTCCATTCAAAATTCATAAACTCGGCAGAATGTATGCGACCGCTGCACCTGATGTTCACAAACTTTCATAACTGGTAAATGTTTGTGAAATGGCAGAGCCTTGATTAATCCGTTTCTTTGCATGCAATCGTGAAATGCAACCTTTTTCCTTTTTTTTTTTAGTTGGCTATTTGTTGTGGGGGGGGGGGTGATTTCGGGTCGGGTTCGGGCTCTAAATTCAACTGTGCCGCTCGGGTCGGGTCGGGTCAGACGATCTCGGGTACGGGCCGGGTTCGGGCTTCAGTTTTGAGCCCGTGCAGACCTCTAGTTCAAGTGTCTCCGCACATCCATGTCTTTAGTGCTTTGAGTGTGTATTGCAGCAGTGTAGCATCATTCTGTAAATCACCTGTGATGAAGAGCTGTAGGAGTTCAGTAACTCACTTTAAGTGATGGCTTTCGTCTCCAAATGAAGTTACGGTTTGCTCACACTCTGCTGCCAGTACAAACAGATACCTAAGGTTTGGGTTTCTTCCACTGAGCTCTTTCAGTTGACCCAGATATGAGCTGTGTGGAGTGAGTCTAGCATGCACACTGGATCTGAACATGGATCTGAACTCTCAGCACACTTCTCTCTCATGCTGGGTTTTCATTTGAGTATTGTAATTAATATGGATATTAGGGCTGCATTATTTGGAAATGTAACATGTTTGAGGGTTTAACGCTCAAAAATGAAGCTGGAAAAAATTTGTAAATTAATTTCACAGTTTAATTATTTATTTAAAAAAAAAAAAAAAAAGTATTTGCAGTGAAATAATGCTATAATAGTGCTTATAGCAATATAAATAGTGCTATAATAATACTTCCTAATTTATTTAGTCACTTTTATATTTTTTTCGGTAGTAGTAGTGATTATTATTATTATTTAGCCTACAAACAAGTGCAGTAAATCTGAACCTAATTTTGATTGCATATTGAATCAAAATCGCTTTTTTCCACCACTTTCTAATAATTTCTAATAAATTATTATTACGTATTAAATTCTCAAATGTATTTAAAATATTATTTATTTATTAATTATTATTATTAAAATGGTTTAATTAAATTATACAATGTAAAAATAATTACTAGTTTAATTATTTATTATTAGCTTTAATTAATAATTACTATTAGCACAAACCCCAGTTTGTGAAGCCCTGCAGAAGTGCTTTGCTAAAATGTAAGACTTGTTTTAATCAAACTCAAGCACAGTTTGTTTAATGTGATTATAAAGGCAAATATGAATGTTTAATGTACCGTATGAGCTTTGAGACTCAGTGTTTGTCTCTCCTCTCCTCCGGGTGGCGCTGCAGCACACAGCAGTGACAGTGAGGACCAGTGTATGAGCGAGAGCACTGCCAAATCCCCCTCATCCAAGAGCAGCGGCGAGCTGAAGACAGCCATCCCTCCCAAGAGCGATCCGGAGCACCCCCACGGCCGGAGCAAGTGGAGCTTCCAGATGTGTAAGTGCCACAGATTCTCCCTCAGCAGAGATCACTGTGTGATGCTGATTCCCTCTCGCTCCTGTCTCTCCAGCGGACCTGGAGAAGATGAGCAGTCTAGAGCGGATAGCGTTCCTTCAGGAGAAACTGCAGGACATCAGGAACCACTACCTGCTGCTCAAATCTGAGGTGGCCTCCATCGACCGGAGACGCAAGCGCATGAAGAAGAAGGAGAGAGAGAGTGAGTGCTTCATCAATCACGGCCAGCATTACTAATACACTCTTCTAGTATTTATTCTTATTGTGAATGAGGTTTTTAGTATATTTTCAGTTTTCACGTCATTCTTATTCTATTTATTTATTGATGTATATGTTTATTTTTTTCTGTTTAGCCTTAATTTATTTGTATGTCTCTGTCAGCTTTAGCAATTTTAGTACTTAAAGATATTTCAGTTAGTTTCCAAGACACCATTTCTAATTTAGTTTGAAATGTATTTATTTATTTTTGAGCCAAAACTGGTATTATTGTACATGTGAAGTTGTCTAAATCATAGTTTTATGGTCATTTCACTGTTTAGGATGTTCCCAGAGTCATTTTAAAGCATCATTGCTCCCTAAACAGCTCCAGACTGCGACTGAAACGCTCGCATTTGAGACCAAAAATATTGATTTGTGAATGAAGATTTGCTGCGGTCACCGCTGATGACTATATATTTAGATGTTATGACTTAAAAATGTGCATGTAATGCCTTTTTTCCTGATTGTTTTGCGATCATATCTTTGGTTATGTTCACGTATTAAACTAAGACGACGATGTACCTCAGAATAACCCATAACCTCATCAGTCAGCTAGAAAAATAACTATTTTATTACATTTATATATTATATTTTGCTATATATATGTGCTATTGCACATTAATATTTGTACTGAACCTGCAGTCTACACGATTCAACTCCTGTAAACTGTATTTGACTAATGAAGGAAAGACTGAATGTGTGAAACACACATGATGTCATTTATAAGATGCATTGAGGAGGAGCCCAAACTACTCTCAGTGGCCGAGGGATGCTTATGATCCATGATATTGTGCAGATTCTGTGTAATAAACCATTCTTTGTGACTCTATATTTTGGTAAGTTGGAAAAGACGTTTAGTCTACAAGACAGATTAAAATGCTGATAAAGTCAAGAATGGATGAGACATAAACACATGACAGTATGATTGAAATACTGAAATAAAAAATTATAAACAAACGTTTATTCTGTGGCACATAAAAAAATAATTTTGCACTTAAGGGCCAGTGGCTCCTTACTCTATTTTTTTGGTCTGGAGCCCTGTAAACAACAATCCAATATCTTAATTTACTATCTCAACAGCTGACTCCAAGAAATGTCTTTGATCCTTTTTTCACCTGTCCAGAATTCACAAGATTAGCTCGAGAAGCCTAACCCGAGCCTGTTTCTCCCGACACTCACCCGTAGCCCTCTTGTGTCCCAGCAGGCACAGCGGCGGCCTCGTCCTCATCCTCATCCTCGCCGTCCTCCAGCTCTCTGACGGCGGCTGTCATGCTGACCCTGGCCGAGCCCACGGTGTCCGGCGCGCCGCAGAGCTCAGGGCTGTCCGTGGAGTGCAGGTGACAGCAGCACGGAGCACTTAACCAGCGCCAGAGACACCAGACAGCAGCGAGCACTATTTTATATCCACAGCTCTTTCCTTGGCAAGCTAATTGCACTCAAGTGCACTTTTTTCTGAGAGTTTGACAACAGGACAAAGACTACTTCTGTTTGTTTCCCTTCATTTTTGACCATTATGAAGATTTTGAATATGAATTCATCTACAGTGAGTGAACGCTGTAATTCACCCTCAGATCCACCGGAACGAAGTCGGTCCCGGGCCGGGTTTAGAAACATGGGAAACACGCTCGTGAGGAATGCTGGGAAACCTGGGATCGTAACGGAGCCCAAACTCACATCAAACAGAATGTGTTTTCTTTTTAATCAGTCTGTCCAGGTCATATTTCACCCTAACATTATATTCAAAGGAAACAAAGATAGAAAAGGAAGTTACTGCATTTTTTTAATTGTTTTTTATTGTTTATATTAAATTATTTATTAAATATAACACTTAAAAAATACATATATATATATATATATATGTGTGTGTGTGTATAATATGTAATACAAAATACTGTATTACAGGAATGAGATTTATGATAATCACTGAGAATCATAATCAATGATTTTAACAGGTTTTGTTATGCTTTTTTAATATGAATTTTCGTTCTATATAATTGGTAAATATATGATTTTTAAATACTGTATTAGAGTAATGAGAATCACCACTGACAATAATATTATACATTTAATAAATAATTATTTATACATTTCACAAATTAAAAAAATCCTAAAAATAGGTTTTTATTTTTAATTGTGAAATGTTTTATATATATATATATATATATATATATATATATACTTGTTTATTAGATATATGATTAAAATATACTGTATTACAGTAATTTTACAAAAAACTATTACAATAATTAGAATTGTATATTTAATAAATAGAAGTAATTTCACAAAGAAAATGCATCTTAAAGGCCTTTAAAATGAGTTTCATTATGCAATTATTTTACATTGATATTTTTTATATATATAATTATTTATTAAATATATAGTTGAAAAAAATACTGTTACAGTGACAAGAATCAACATTAAGAATGAGAATTATATATTTAATAAATAATTATATATAAATCATATCATAATGGAAAAACAAAATCTTAACGGCCCTAAAAATTGGTTTCATTATGAAAGTTTTTAGTCTATTATTATTTATGAAATAGATCATTAAAAATGCCATATTACAGTAATGAGAATCACCATTGAAAGTGATGATAATTATATATAAATGAATTTCACAATTGAATTGAGTTTAGTTTTAGGGTTAAATTTGACTTGGACGTGTTTTGGTCTTATGAATGTTAAATCCCGATTTGTCCATTGCTTTATGTTTATGATTTCAGAAAGCCTTATATGTTGATCAGCCCTTCATCTTCAGCGCCCCGGCTCGATCCTTGTCTCCACAAGCGGCTGAAGGAGGTGCGAGCGAGTCGGGCTAAGGGCTAGCGAGAGAGATTGCGTTCACTGTCTCTGGAGGTGAAATGTATTATGATTGTTGACAATTTGAGAATTGAAGACTTTTTCTGGCAGCCAGGATCTTAATGTATTTTACTACTGAAATCTATCCAGACCCTGTGGGGTTTTAATGGTTAATGTGGCAGTATTCAGAAGTGCAATGGCAGATTCATCTGTGATCGTGTGCAATGACAGGTGCCGGTCTGTTCTGAACGTGTGTTAATGTCTTCCTTGTTTCCATTTCCAATGCCAATCCAAACGGTGACAGCAGGGTGGGCTGTGGGTTAAAGCAACGGTTCACCTAAAGATGAACATGTTCTTCCAAAACCATTCGATGAGATTTTCCTGTGAAACACAAAAGCAGATGTTTGTTTACCCTACAACATCTGTCAGTCTCTAAAAACAATCCTTTCAGTCTGTTTCTCACACAAATCTATCTGTGATAACAAAATAAGAGGTAACTGTGACTTATCTCACCATCCAGACCTTTTTTCCACAATTTTGAGGTTATAGATTTAGAGCGATTCTCAGAGTTCTGAGAAAAATACATCAGAATTGCACATTTAAACAGAATTTCCAAGAAAAAAAAATTGGCAGAATTTTAAGATTTGAAAAATAATAATTCTGAGAATAAAGTAAACATTTGCCAAATTTAAAATTCGAGAAAAATACATCAGAATTACAAGACGTAAACTTAGGATTCTGAGGGGGAACAACTCCGTTACGATATGTAAACTCAGAATTCTCAGAGATGTCAGACATACGAAATTTAAACAAGAATGTCATAATTGCGAGATGCAAACTCGGTTCTGAGGGGGGGGGGGGGAGTCAAAATTGCGAGATGTAAATGTAGAATATTGAAATGTAAACTCAGAATTTTGAGAAATAAAATCTAAATTGCAAGAAGCAAATGCAATTCTTGGGGGGGGGGGGGGGTAATAAATGTTAGATGTAAATGCAGAATTCTGAGAAAAATACATCAGAATTGCAACATTTAAACTCAGAATTCTGTTTTAAAATACATCAGAATTGCAACATCTAAACTCAGAATTCTGTTTTAAAATACATCAGAATTGCAACATTTAAACTCAGAATTCTGTTTTAAAATACATCAGAATTGCAACATTTAAACTCAGAATTCTGTTTTAAAATACATCAGAATTGCAACATTTAAACTCAGAATTCTGTTTTAAAATACATCAGAATTGCAACATTTAAACTCAGAATTCTGTTTTAAAATACATCAGAATTGCAACATCTAAACTCAGAATTCTGTTTTAAAATACATCAGAATTGCAACATTTAAACTCAGAATTCTGTTTTAAAATACATCAGAATTGCAACATCTAAACTCAGAATTCTGTTTTAAAATACATCAGAATTGCAACATCTAAACTCAGAATTTTTATTTTTTTTAAACCACAGAAATGTAAACTCTGAATTCCATGTAAAGTCAAAATTGTGAGATGCAAACTCAGAATTCTGAGGAAAACAATGTTAGATTTACAAAATGTAAACTCAGAATTCTAAGAAAAACGGCATAATTTCAAGACGCTGAATTCTGAGGGAGAAAAAGTCCAAATTGACACAAACTCAGAATTCTGAAACAAAATGGCTGATTTGTTAGATGTAAACAATGCAGAAATTCAAATAATGCCAGAATTACGAGATAAAATGTTGCGATTACCTTTTTTATTGTATTATTCAAGCTTCCATATCGATCATGATTTTATAAGACTTCAAATACAGCACAACAGCCACTTCAAGGAAAATAACAGCATGGTGTGGAATGACATGAGGGGTGAATTACTGCTTTAAACCACAAAACCAAGAGAAGCTTGGAGAACATCGTCCTCTTTCTCATCTCTAAACCTCGGGGGGGTCTGACCAGTCGTGTCCTGAAGATCTCCAGAGTTTGCTTTGTATAGACTCCCTCTTGTATCATAACCTGAAGGTCTGTAGCGTTTGGCACTTGTATGTAATAGTATGCCTTTGTTATACATTTGTATATTGAGAAGTGTTTTGAGTCAAGCTATTTAATATCTTGCACTGTTAATACCATGTATGTTTCTGTACAGTTTTACTGTTTTAACTGTAGTGTCTGTGTACATTCGGAAGATAGAAGCATGTCATTTTCTTGTTTTGTTCTTGCATAGAAGTTAGTTTTGATTCAGTTTTTCATACTTTTTCATTCTCGTCTTTGTGTATTTCCTTTGAACTGTGCTTGTACCAGGTTTTCTTTTTCTTTCCTTTTTTATAATGTGGTATTTTCCAATCTGTACATGAACTGTAAAGTTTTAGGGATCTTTACAAAAGTGTTCAGAGATGTTTGTAAAGACGAGAGAGAGAGAGAGAGAGAGAGAGAGAGAGTCGAAGCTTAATGGGAAGTTCTATCTTATTTATTAAGCTCATCAGAAGATGGACCGTGTGTAATTTATTGTACAAATGTAAGCAGAAAAGCCTTTGAAATAAATGCCATAGTTTGTGACCTGGAATGTCCACTCTGGTTCCTGTCAGAGACGAGTGATGATGAATGTGTTTCTCAATACTAGATCCACTGATCTGCTGTCTTCTGAAGAACAGCTCAACCTGAGACTCTGACGATACGGATACTTTATATCATTAAAAAAGCTTTAAACATCTAACAATGCAAAACAAAATAATATAATAGAAAACCTTGAAGGCTGGAACAGAAATGGGCACAATGACTAGTTTATTTTTTATGGTGTGTGTGTGAGGGGGGGGGGGGGTGCGGTGTGTGTGTGTGTGTGTGTGTGTGTGTGTGTGTGTGAGGGGGGGGGGGGGGGGGGGTGCGGTGTGTGTGTGTGTGTGAGGGGGGGTGCGGTGTGTGTGAGGAGGGATGCGGCGTGGGTGTGTGTGTGTGCGTGGGGGGGGGGGTGTGTGTGTGGGGGGGGGGGGTGTGTGTGTGTGTGTGAGAGGGGGGGGTGTGTGTGCGTGCGTGTGTGTGTGTGTGTAGACACTCCAAGTCATAAATATGATAAAAGAAGGCTGTGAAAATTAATTGCATTATTAATCTTTTTGCTCTTTTATTAAAAAAAATCACTAAAATCTAACCTTTCATTGGATAGTAAGAATTTAAAATGGGGGGGAAATATTATGAAATGTTTTTCTCATACACATTGGCCACAATTAACGGCACCCTTTTATTCAATACATTTTGAAACCTCTAATTGGCAGTTTAACAGCTCTAGATGTTCTCCTGTAATGCCTGATGAGGTCAGAGAACACCTGACACGAGATCAGAGACCATTCCTTCATCCAGAATCACTCCAGATCCTTCAGATCCACAGCTTCTCCTCTTCAGATATGAACGATACTATATGCAGTGTATGCTGTTTGCGTAGGGCACATCCCAAGTAGGCTACATTCATAATCAAAGAAGTATATATAAGACAATATTTTTTTTGTGCTTATAAAAACAGACCAAAGCAACTGAGCTCCAGAAATACCGTTTAAGATGAGCATGAAGATCAGAACGCGACAGACACACGCTTCATTAGTGCTGGGAATATAACACTGACTGCAAGAACAGCAAATACAACACGCTTAAAAAAGACCAACAACAAGCTCCTAATGAACCCTTCACGTCTCTGTGTGTTATCTGATCACGAGCTGCTCTAATGCTGCATTCACGAGCGTTCACTCTGACGTCATACAGCAAAACATCAATCAAATCAAACCATAGGCCTACAGCCCATAATAAAAGCATGGGTCATTTTCTTAAGGGATTTGTATTTTATGTGTTTTGTTATACTTTAGCCTACTGTGTTAATGATTTTAAGTTTTGTACTGTTTAATAAAAAAAAAAGAGCGAAAGAAAAAACTGACTCTTATGATTCGCGCTCCGCGGTCCCGAACTGACTCAAATGATTCGCGATTCGCGGTCCCGAACTGACTCAAATGATTCGCGATTCGCGGTCCCGAACTGACTCAAATGATTCGCGATTCGCAGTCCCGAACTGACTCAAATGATTCGCGCTCCGTGGTCCCGAACTGACTCAAATGATTCGCGCTCCGCGGTCCCGAACTGACTCAAATGATTCGCGATTCGCGGTCCCGAACTGACTCAAATGATTCGCGATTCGCGCTCCCGAACTGACTCAAATGATTCGCGATTCGCGGTCCCGAACTGACTCAAATGATTCGTGCTCCGCGGACCCGAACTGACTCAAATGATTCGCGCTCCGCGGTCCCGAACTGACTCAAATGATTCGTGCTCCGCGGACCCGAACTGACTCAAATGATTTGCGATTCGCGGTCCCGAACTGACTCAAATGATTCGCGATTCGCAGTCCCGAACTGACTCAAATGATTCGCGATTCGCGGTCCCGAACTGACTCAAATGATTCGCGCTCCGCGGTCCCGAACTGACTCAAATGATTCGCGCTCCGCGGTCCCGAACTGACTCAAATGATTCGCGCTCCGCGGTCCCGAACTGACTCAAATGATTCGCGATTCGCAGTCCCAAACTGACTCAAATGATTCGTGCTCCGCGGTCCCGAACTGACTCAAATGATTCGCGCTCCGCGGTCCCGAGCTGACTCAAATGATTCGCGCTCCGCGGTCCCGAAATGATTCAAATGATTCGCGCTCCGCGGTCCCGAACTGACTCAAATGATTCGCGCTCCGCGGTCCCGAGCTGACTCAAATGATTCGCGCTCCGCGGTCCCGAAATGATTCAAATGATTCGCGCTCCGCGGTCCCGAACTGACTCAAATGATTCGTGCTCCGCGGTCCCGAACTGACTCAAATGATTCGCGCTCCGCGGTCCCGAGCTGACTCAAATGATTCGCGCTCCGCGGTCCCGAAATGATTCAAATGATTCGCGCTCCGCGGTCCCGAACTGACTCAAATGATTCGCGATTCGCGGTCCCGAACTGACTCAAATGATTCGCGCTCCGCGGTCCCGAAATGATTCAAATGATTCGCGCTCCACGGTCCCGAACTGACTCAAATGATTCGCGCTCCGCGGTCCCGAACTGACTCAAATGATTCGTGCTCCGCGGTCCCGAACTGACTCAAATGATTCGCGCTCCGCGGTCCCGAGCTGACTCAAATGATTCGCGCTCCGCGGTCCCGAAATGATTCAAATGATTCGCGCTCCGCGGTCCCGAACTGACTCAAATGATTCGCGCTCCGCGGTCCCGAAATGATTCAAAAGATTCGCGCTCCACGGTCCCGAACTGACTCAAATGATTCGCGCTCCGCGGTCCCGAAATGATTCAAATGATTCGCGCTCCGCGGTCCCGAACTGACTCAAATGATTCGCGCTCCGCGGTCCCGAACTGACTCAAATGATTCGCGCTCCGCGGTCCCGAAATGATTCAAATGATTCGCGCTCCGCGGTCCCGAAATGATTCAAATGATTCGCGCTCCGCGGTCCCGAACTGACTCAAATGATTCGCGCTCCGCGGTCCCGAAATGATTCAAATGATTCGCGCTCCGCGGTCCCGAAATGATTCAAATGATTCGCGCTCCGCGGTCCCGAACTGACTCAAATGATTCGCGCTCCGCGGTCCCGAAATGATTCAAATGATTCGCGCTCCGCGGTCCCGAACTGACTCAAATGATTCGCGCTCCGCGGTCCCGAAATGATTCAAATGATTCGCGCTCCGCGGTCCCGAACTGACTCAAATGATTCGCGCTCCGCGGTCCCGAAATGATTCAAATGATTCGCGCTTCGCGGTCCCGAACTGACTCAAAGAGAAAAATCACTCTCTAGTCTTGACTGAAAAACTTTAATACAGTTTCTTTAGTAGGAATCAATCTATATAGTGTTTTATTTGTATATTTGTTCATGCAGTTTCTTGAATGCTCTGCTAAATACACCCATTGTACCTGAAACTAAAACACGGTTTATTTTATTTGTATATTATGTGTATTTGTAATGTGTGTCTTTGTTCTCATTTTTTAATAACAAAGTAAAATAATGACAACGATTTGTATCTTCACCCACTTTGGCCTAAATATCTGCATCCTTTTTTATATTTTGCTACCTTAAAAGGCTTTGTCTTTATAATAGAGAAATTAGTTTGGCTGTGATGCTCAAACAGCTTCAAAATAGAAAAACCAACATGATAAAGAATCATTCTGATGAGAATCAGAATGAGTCTATTCAGAGTATTATAAAGACATTTGTACAATAATAATTATAATCAATTATATCTGTTAATTCAAAACATTGATGCTGAAATATTTCCAGTAATCAGTGTAAAACAAAACAGTCATGAAAACTGGAAAATTCAATCTAACAATGAATATATTTATTTTATAACACTATGTGAATGAACCGATGGTAATGTAATTATTAAATCATGTAGTAATGTTGTTATTAGTGTTTGTAGTAAAACTTACAAACAGTTCTTCCAGTTTATTTTAGTAAAACGATTTCCATAAATTTGATCCATAAATCCGAAGAAAGACTTTTGTTCAATGTAAATATTCAGTTATGCATACAAAAATAAATCAGAACAAAATGGCAGGGTAAAAAATGAAAGCATTTTCACTCTATTTAGAATACAGTATTGCGTGAATATATGTTTTATCTTTCAGGCGTCTGCGGCGAACACCCTCATAAAGCTTTCGTCATCAGAGGGGTCCTTCCTTCCGCCGCCGTGTGAGCACGTGCCCTGCAGAATCCGCACCGCAGCAGATCTCCGTTAACGGCGCCGCGATGATGGGCGGCAAACCGAGCGCGATCGCCGCGGGCGTCTGCGGCGCGATGTTCATCGGGTACTGTATCTACTTCGACAGAAAACGACGCAGCGATCCGAACTTCAAAACCAGCCTGCGTGAACGTGAGTCCCGAGATCCGCGAGACTAGCTAAACTCGGTTAGCGCGGTTACACAAGACGGGTTAGTTCGGATTCACCGAGCTGTGTTTAAACTAGTCCCCCCTACACCCGCAACGGAATTATATTGTGTACATTATTACGAAATAAATGTAACCGTAATTAGTTTCGGTTACTGAGAAAAAGAAAGTGTAACGTTAAATAAATTACAGCTAATTATGAAAATGTTATGATTACAAATTCGGTTATATCTGAATATTGTCTGTCACACACAGACGGCTTTGATTGATTTATTTCCCTAACGTTAATTGCATCGAGTGATCTAAAACACGAGACACCAGTGTTTCAGGACACGTGCTTGTTTTATTTCCTGAGTTTACGTTATGTAAGTTATTATATGCTTCATTTTTTAAAGATTAACTGTTTTTTCCAAAGCATTATTAGATGCCAGTGTCGTAGTTATGAAAATATTTGATTTCAAAAACAGTATCATAACTGTTAAACCATACATTATGAAAGATCTCATAGAAAGTGAACATAACTTCTAAAGCCTGATTTTGTGGTGGCTGTACTTTATGTAATATTATAATCATAACTCAAGTGTTTGAATCTGATTAACACATTTATAAATGTAATCCGTTACGTTGAAATAGTTACAGTACTATTACATTTTAAAATACGGTACTAACTTATCATTTGTAACACGTTACATTTCCAAAGTGACCTTCCTAAAACTGTTCGATTATAACACAATATCTTGATCATAACTAGCAGGTCAGTTATGTATTTTTGACTGTATTTGACCTTCATTGAACGGTTCACCTGTGAGTCATAACTAGGGTTGGGTATCGTTTTTTTTTCGATACCGGTGCCAAATCGATACTTTTAAAACGGTACCGGTGCCTTAAAAAATGTACAATTAATAATTGGATAGGCCATTAGCACTAAACACATGGGCCTGGTTTCACAGACAGGGCTTAGACTAAACCAGGATTAGATCATAGTTCAATTATGAACATTTAAGTAATTTTTATAAACATGCTTAGAAGAAAAATACATTACTGGTGTGCATCTTGAGACTGGCACTGATATATTTTAGGATCAGTCAGTGCAAGTTTATTTCTGTTATATAACCGTTCACTGCATTCTTTTAAACCCCCCGAGAGCTGCGTGTAGCTTCTGGGACAAGTACGAATGCTAGAGAAAACAAGAACTTTCCAAAGCTGCATGTCTCCACAGTGACTATTAGCTATTTCACCTCTTGAACATTTAATAGCTGTCAGTGACAACATGCTGCTAGTAGAGAACTTAGCTATCGTTCACCCAAACATTGCACCCTCAGAGTTTTCTTCATCAGATTTGGAGAAATGTAGCCTTGCGTCGCTGTCTCAGCAATGGATGCTCGACAGTGAATGGGTGCCGTCAGAATGAGAGTCCAAACAGCTGATATTGTGATGTTTTTATCAGACTCTCATTCTGACGGCACCCATTCACCGCAGAGCATCCATTGTTGAGACACTGACGCAAGACTACATTTCTCCAAATCTGATGAAGAAACAAACTCCTCAGGTGGCCTGAGGATGGGGACATTTTCAGCAAATGTTTATTTTGGGTGAACTGTTCCTTTAACTGCGATCGTTTCTCTTCTTCACAGCGGATAGCAAGTTCTCCGAGTCTGGAGGAAGATGACGTTCAGTTAAAACAGCTAAGAGTTACATTTTAGTCTAGGACTAGGTTCAAGCTTTGTCTGTGAAACCGGGGGGTGATGTGTTTTTCATTCATACTGGACACTAGAGGACGCCCTCGCACAGATCCACAGATCCAGTCACAGAAGAAGCGAACTCAGGTATTGCTGAAATGGAGTAAACAGAACGTTTTGAATGATAAAATAAATAAACTATACATAGTCAGGTGTTTATTGCATCTGTGTTATTCAAGCCATCTCTTGTATTTTCATAATAATGAAGTATATTTATAATCCATTGCTAATCGATGTATTAGTAGGCTATGGAGTAGTAGTGGCTTAGCTAGTTAACGGAAGGTCGTCAGTGCAAGTGTAATTACTGCATTCACGCGCTCCTCGGATGCTCTCATTCCCCGAGTTGTGCTTTTAAGTCTGAATATGAAAACCGCACACTCGCGTTACTACAAAGATTTGTTGGACTTGTGTTATTAGAGCTTTCCGAATTTAGTTCATGTGCATTTTCTCAGTCGGTAAATTATTTTTCACGTGTGGTGCCGGGGATGATGCTTCTTACGTCTGTTTCAGAGAAACAATGGACAAATATTTCAACCGATCGCTCAGGCATGACACCGAAGTCTGTGTTCTGATTCGGTTCTAGTACATACCGGTTACATGGGTACCGGTGCATTATTGGATCCGGGTTTCGGTACTCAAGCCTAGTCATAAGGTGATCATACGTTCATAAACAGATAGCGGTCTGATCAGTCAATATGAATGACGTCACCGGTGTAAATATCCCCTGATGTTAAGTGTTGAAGATGAAGAATCGAATCAGTGTCTCAAGACTGAATTCAGGTTCCAGTCAGATACTTGATATCTATGTGCATTAAATATGTTCATATAAATATAGATATCTGTAGTTGTGCTGTTTTGTTCTCTATTTTAGGGAGGAAGAAGCAGAGAGCTACTCAGAATAAATCTGGACTCGCTGAAGTAGGTCAAGCATCTGATCACGTTTAGATGTTTATGAATCTGGTCATTATTCCTCTAGAGCAGGAATTATCAAGCGTTAAATGCCACAGACCCCAAAATATGATCATCCTCGTGCAAAAAAAATTATTAATATAAAGACCGCTATATATTTTAATGTATAAATACCTAAGATTCTGCTACATTACATTATTATACATTATTATTTTTCTATCACTATAGTATTTTACTGTTTTTTTTAAAGCATTTGTTTTTATTTTACTTATTTATACAAATTAAGCCATTTAGTTCTTTATTTATTTTGTTTAATTTAATTATTTTTCATTTAAAACAATCAATTTATTTCTATTTGAATAAATATTTAATTAAACCTTATTGTTAATTATTTATTTATTCTAAGTTTTATTGTATTCTCTAATTTTATTTTTTCTTTATTTTGTTTAATTTAATTGTTTTTCATTTAAAACAATTAATTAATTTATTTATATTTTAATAAATATTTAATTAAACCTTATTGTTAATTATATATTTATTCTAATAAGTTTTATTGTATTCTCTAATTTTTTTTTTTTTTTTTAATCAAATTTAGTTAGTTGGCTCTATTTTATTTTTAATCTTTTTAATCTAATTTATTAAAATATTTGACTTAAAGTTTAGTTAGTCAAATTTATTTATGTATTATTTAAAAAATATATTATTTAAATTAATTCTTTTTACAGTTTTCATTTAAAAATAAAGCACTAGCACCCCAACTTTTTATGTCATTTGACCTGCGTTTGAAGAGCTTTATGAAGACGTGAGATTGTGGGTCTTTATCGTTCAGCTGCCGGATCTTAAAGATGCTGCAGCCGTGCAGAAGTTCTTCCTGGATGAGATTCAGCTGGGCGAGGAGCTGCTGGCACAGGGTGAGATGTGTGTCTTTTTCACGAGGTTTCTAGGTCCACTCTGCATGCCATGAAGTGTTAAAGCCCAAATGTGTTCCTCAGGAGACTATGAGAAGGGTGTTGATCACCTGACCAACGCCATCGCCGTCTGCGGCCAACCACAGCAGCTCCTGCAGGTGCTTCAGCAGACTCTGCCTCCGCCCGTCTTCCAGATGCTGCTCATCAAACTGCCAACGATCAGTCAGGTGAGCTCCACATGCGTATCATACAATCACTGCATTCTTTTAAACCCCCCAAGAGCTGCGTGTAGCTTCTGGGACAAGTACGAATGCTAGAGAAAACAAGAACTTTCCAAAGCTGCATGTCTCCACAGTGACTATTAGCTATTTCACCTCTTGAACATTTAATAGCTGTCAGTGACAACATGCTGCTAGTAGAGAACTTAGCTATAGTTCACCCAAACATTGCACCCTCAGAGTTTTCTTCATCAGATTTGGAGAAATGTAGCCTTGCGTCGCTGTCTCAGCAATGGATGCTCTACAGTGAATGGGTGCCGTCAGAATGAGAGTCCAAACAGCTGATATTGTGATGTTTTTATCAGACTCTCATTCTGACGGCACCCATTCACTGCAGAGTCCAAACAGCTGATATTGTGATGTTTTTATCATCTGCTTGAACTCAAATTCTGACGGCACCCATTCACAGTAGAGTCCAAGCAGCTGATATTGTGATGTTTTTATCATCTGCTTGGACTCAAATTCTGACGGCACCCATTCACAGTAGAGTCCAAGCAGCTGATATTGTGATGTTTTTATCATCTACTTGGACTCAAATTCTGACGGCACCCATTCACAGTAGAGTCCAAGCAGCTGATATTGTGATGTTTTCATCAGCTGTTTGGACTCAAATTCTGACGGCACCCATTCACAGTAGAGTCCAAGCAGCTGATATTGTGATGTTTTCATCAGCTGTTTGGACTCAAATTCTGATGGCACCCATTCACTGTAGAGTCCAAGCAGCTGATATTGTGATGTTTTTATCAGCTGTTTGGACTCAAATTCTGACGGCACCCATCCACTGCAGAGCATCCATTGTTGAGAAAGTAATGCAATGCTACATTTCTCCAAATCTGATGAAGAAACAAACTCCTCAGGTGGCCTGAGGATGGGGACATTTTCAGCAAATGTTTGTTTTGTGTGAACAGTTCCTTTAACTGCGATCGTTTCTCCTCTTCACAGCGGATAGCAAGTTCTCCGAGTCTGGAGGAAGATGATGTGGAGTGATACATGTGATGATGATGATCTTCAGGTCTTTTATTTATCATGTTCATTCCTGTGTTTGCTTGCACAGTCGTCCTGAACACTGCACTCTGTCTGTTCATAGTTTACAGTATCATAGCTCGTATATTTATTCCAAACAGAGGTCTTTGAATACAAGCGAAAGCATCAAATTAAGAGTTGAATATTTGACTGATTATAAAGGTCATCCGTTGATATGTTGCAGACACAAAGCAGTTCTTTGTCGTTATTGAATATTTCACATCTAGTGGTTAATCATATATTAGTATGACTGATCTATCTGCAAAGTAATCAGATGTTTTTGTTTATGAAAGTGTTTTGGGCACATTTGTAATTAGTATGCACTGAGCTTTAAATTATAATTTCCTGTTTTGTATTCATTAAATCCTTTAATCAAGAATGTCTTCTTGCTGTATTACTTCTCATTTCCTTCAGCGCTGCTGATAATTTCTCCTCCTCCAGGAGGCAGTGCAGACACAGATTATTATAAACCATAAACTTCACTTCAGATTTACAGTTGTCTGAAGGATATTTGATATTAAAACTGGTTTAATGAGCAGAGACCGTTAAAGCTATTGCTCAACACAGGCATTCAGAACATGTTAATAATGCCATACTATAAAATATAACAATGATCACTACATTAAATATTATGTGCATATGGTTGTAAATATTCTTATTCAGATGGACTACTAATTCTAATTGGCTCAAATGTGTGATGTTTGTGTCCTTGTGCTATTGGTGATTAATGTAGAATTAAAAGAAAATACTTTCATGTGAGTGCGGATCATGCTTTTGTATAATAAATGACACATGAACCATATGCAAAGATTGTTTGATTGTTGTTTTACCAAGAAGCACAAATATGAAAACACTCATATTTTCAGTTGTCAAGGAAACATTTCTAATTTTCAATTTAAAATTAAATCTCATATTTTTAGTTTCTTTTATTGCAGCTTTATATCTGTTAACATAACTTTTTATTTTTTCATTTTAATTTGTTAAAACTTTAAAAAGTGCATGTTTTTAATAGTTTTCTTTCAAATAAAAAATACATGTATTTTATGTTCTCTTTTTTTTGGTCTTATTTTAAATGTTTATATATTTAGATTTTATTTTAGTCTTAGCAATGTTAATACTTCAATTAAAACTTATTTTAAGTTAGTTTTGCCGAGGCAACTTTTAATAATTTGTTAAAATGTTCATCTAATATTTAGATTTTATTTAATTTAACAAAAAAAAGACATTTTAAGTTTCAAGTTTTGTTATTCATAAATAATTCATAATGAAATTCATGTTCATACTGACAATAAATGTATAACCTGAGTGCACTGTAAGTGGCTTTGGATAAACGTGTCTGCTAAATGCATAAATGTAAATACTTCAATACATTACAGCGATAAGTTAATGTCACACCAACTTGCAAAGCCGAAAACTGCAATCAATGATTTAGTCAATCATAATTCTAGGAACATGATAAAATAATGATTTTTCTCTCACTGTGAGCAGGGTTATCGTTGCACTAATAAAGCTCTTTTGCTGTTTCTGAGCACTAATGTTTGGACGGGACAGTCCCAGAGTGAATCTGACTGACTGCTGGATGAGTTTAGGGTTTGAAACCGTCTGTATCTGATCATTGAAGTGTTCACTGGAGAAATAAATCCTCCACCTGTCCTCTCTGTCCAGAGGTTTTCCAGGAATACTGATGTGTGCAGATCTATAAGTGGATTCGGCTCGGCTGCGTTATGCAGAGCATGTATCAAACTCATTCAGTGTCAAACTCAAAATCATTTGCCATCACACCTTTTATTCTGCGTCTCACATTTAGCAGAGGAGCACACGAACACAGGTCTGAATGCTCATGCTTGTCATGTTTCAGGTTTAATTACATTCACAATTTGTGCTTCGGGTACAGTGATATTATAGTATATATTAATATTTCGAATTAGGTTTTATTTTTGTCTTTTCAGTATTTTATTTTAAGTTTTAGTAATTTTGCTATAGGCATTTTTTAGTTTGTATTTTTTAAGGTTAAGTTTTCAACCTAATATATGATTTTATTTTTTATTTAACTATTGGTAGTTTTGTTATATGCTTTTTTATTTTTATTAATGTAACTATTTTCCGTCAATTGACTGCTAAACTCTCAAACCAGTTCATCACAGATCAGCATTAAACATCACAAACTCCTTATTTTATTTCTATAAAATGCATGTTTTAGTCACTGTATTGTTTCAATTTCGCTGTATGTTAAAGACAATTATACATCGCGGTCGAACGCGGGGTTGCCAGGTCTGCGAAACAAAACCCGCACAACTGCTAATCAAACTAACCTGCGGCCAGCCACGATTCCGCGGGAAAACCGCGGATTAGGCAACACAGACGCTTCTGCAGCGCATGTTAATGAAAGTCAGTGTAGTGGAACGTAAAACACGTAGGCGTGTTTTAACCGCCGATAACCGGAAACGCCCGAGCCACACGCGGAAGTAGTAAATAGTAAATTAATTAATCTGTGTATGTTAGTAATATCAATAATACCAATGATCAAGCAACGAGATCGTGTTTAAACTGGATGCGATGATACAAATAGCGTGTATGATGAAGATATCATCAAGTTTATCAGGTTAGTGGCATCAGATCTTTTGAAAGTGTTTTAAGGCTTTTAGGAGCAAGTGAACTGAAAACACAACCAGAACTGCATATTTCAGTTTTTCCCTATGCTTATGTTTTATTCTATCTACAAATGGCAAAACACAAAAACTCCAGATTTTCTAGAAACCGAGCTGACTGGGATCACAGGTTCTCCCTGTTTTGCATATTTCTGAACGGATTTACATAATCTTCTAAAGGTTAATTGAATTTCATAGTTATATTGAAGCTCTTTCCCGGTGCCAACACTGTAGTTTTTGTGTTTTTCCTTGTATACCGTGGTGAACGCTTGTCTTTTATCTTGATTTGCTTCATGTTGCTGTGTATTTTTGCTCCTGATTCGGTCATTTGCTCTGTGTACATTGTTTATGTAAAATCTGAATGTTTACTAGTGAAGAATGGGTTGGACTCTAGAAGTATTTTCCCATACATTTTTCTCACAGGGATTTAAAAAAAAAGAAAAAAGCCTGAGGTAAATTCACTTCCGCCTGGAGTTTGATTGACAGGTGATCTGACCAATCATAATGCTGCATCCGCCATTTTGTGTGAGAAACATCCCAGACAGGACTGTAGAGAGTTCAAGTTCAGGTCCACTAAAGTAATACCTAAATCCACTGTGGCTAAAACAACATGGCCTACCTTCTGATGTTCATTCATGTTTATTATGTGCTATAAATAAATAGTAGTAAAGATGATCGGTTCACGCGCGGCTTAAAATGAGGTGCTATCTGTCACATTAAATAGTCACAAGTCGGTTTTTTATTGTTTGAGTTTCTTAAAAAAAATGACAGCTTGAATGCTGACACTTTGTTTCATAGCTAAAGTAACCTGCTCGCCTTATTAGGGTTCTCTTTGATTAGCGACGTATTTTCTGACGTGTGGCTTGTTGGACATAGCAACAGTAACTAAGGGGGCGGGTGTTTGCAAAGGGTCAATTACAACATTAAACATTTTAAATGTGAAAATATTCTGATTGGGTGAAATTGCTCTGCAGAATTATGGGAAATGTAGCTTTTAACCAGGAATACTGCTGTTGAACACAATTATAAAAACTCTGAAATAATTCATTTTTAATTGATTATCAAACTCGTAGCTCACAGTATGTCAATCATGAGCAAATTAATGGGATTTTTAATTCTGGAGCAGGACTAGAATCTAATTTCAGATTGACGGATTCATCAGCCAATCGAGTCGTTGTAGGCTAATTGTAGAGCCGGTGGGTGTGGTTTTGGGGCAGTTTCTTACAGTGATGTCATGTTTTTGTGTCCGAGTTTGTCTTTGAAAGGTCAATGGTCTCTTTGGTACTGTAAGTTTACAATGACGTAAACACTGTAATGATATCATCGGGTGATTAATGTCTTTTTTCAGTTTAAATGGGCATTTCTCGGCCAGTATAAAGTGTAATGAGTGCCAGACTTTATGCCTCAAGTCCTGATTACACGAGGCTCAGTCCAGCTCCTGAGGGTCTGTTTGGCCTGAGGAAATAGGAGTTGTGATATTGTATCCGCTTTTCCTCTAGCCTGAATTAGTTTTGTTTTGGAGGAATATGTTCAGCTGCTTAAAGCTTCATTCACACAGCAGTAACGCATCCGAGAGCTTCACATGACCGCAGCACAGGAAAGGGTTTGGTTGCTTTGGAACACAAATACAGGCCTAATTATTTTTATCCAAGTCTGCAGCTGGTTTCTTTCTTTCTTTTTTACTGTTTTTGGAAGGTGTAGTCTGGCGCTCGGCGCTGCCAAGAGACAGGAACTGGAAAATACTTCTCTAAAAGAGAAAATAAAATATGAAAACGCTGCTGGAGCCAAGAACCGTCGAATAAAAACATAATGACAGACGGTGTGTTTTCCATGAACTCATGCACTCATACCCCTTACTTTTATAAGACGGGAAGCTGCTGAGATTTGATTTGGCTTTAAAGAGACAGTGATCCTTAAATGAAAATGATCCTTTATCCTCATTTATATACATTACAAAATAGCGTGAATTAAAGGCAGTATAATGACTTAATTATATATACACACACATCTGCTCACCAAGGCTGCATTTATTAAAAAAAATATACAGTAAAACAATAATACTGTGACATTAAGTATTTATTTCATGATGGTATAGGGCCTTATGAAATCTGTCTTATTTTTTTCATAAAAATCATTTAATTTTATTACATTTTTTGGGGCAATTTATTTTGTACTTTTAGTACAAAAGTACAAAAATTTGGGTAAAATTAGGGTAAAAATTACAGTAAATTAGGGTTTCTTCTTCTGTACTTCATTTAATAGTTCATCAAAAAGCATGTATAATTAATTTAAATAATGAAAGTTTTTAAAGAAATTACTAAAATTATATGTTTAAGGCCCTATGAAATATTTCATTTTTTAAATTCCGTTTTGTTTCCCCAAATTCTAGATTTTTCCCAAAGTTCTCTGGATTCTTTTTAAATGGTTTAATTACATTTTTTTTTTTTTTTTTCATTTAATAGTTATCTTAAATTTCAGTAACCAAAAATCCTGTCTAAATAATTTAAATCCTTTTTTTCTTGATTCCATTTTAATGGCTTAATTAATTTTTAATAAGCATGTCTTACTGACCTCAACAAGTCAATTAGAGGGAGTGAAGCTGATTTGTGGTGTTGTGTGTGAACGATACTGTGGCCAACGGAGAAAGCTTTGTTCTTGCTCAGAGCTACTGGCTAACGTCAGCAGTGTTAAAATGTAGAAGCCAAGCGTTTGCTGTTGTAGTTGCTTTTGGTAATAGAGTGGTGCATGTACTATTACGTCAGAACCCGGAAGACAGATTTGCCTATACATTGAGTTTTGTTGTGGGGGTTTTCAATTTATGAGTAAAATAAGGCTTGACCATACTTTGATGTTAAGTAACTAGATAAGACAGATTGGGGTGAGTGTATGACATTAGAGCAAAGAAAAACAGCTGCTGTTGTACAGACTATAATCCTGTAAACCTGTCATAGTTTCAACAGGGGGCACTGTTGATCCAGCCTCTCGGATAACCTCCCTGGCTCTCTAGTCCTCACGGTGTTGACTAGTTTACCACCAGGACCTGTAGGCTGACATGATTAAAGGAGATCTGACAAATGACCCTGTCATTATTTTATTAGTCAATGTGAGGCAACTCCACTATAAAAGTGCTTTGTGTGTTTGAATCACAGTAGCATGCTTTAAATAAATGAAGAGTTTAATTCTCTGCATGTGAATAAATTAGTCAAAGCATTTTTTATTTGAGGTTTTTGACCTTATGCATGCATGCATTGTTTGAACATTGCTTATGCACCTGTCTTGATCACAATGCATGCCTTTCAAAACCAGATTACTGGATTAACCAGAAACGTATTGCTATGTGCTGTCGTTCAGCTCTCGCTGCCAACTGTGTGTACGTGCCAGTGGGGGGGAGAGAGAGAAAGTGCAGCCTAAAATGGATCATGGTGCAGGCGAGGAGAAAGCTGAGCGCTGTCATGCCAGCAGACGCTGAGGAAATGTAAACCGAGTCACAGTCGTGCTAATAATAATGGCGGCGTGTTGCAGGGGCAGCGGAGAGGGATTTTAATTACCAAAGCAGTCTTAAGCCCTGTGTCATGCGTTGCAAAAAATACAGAGCGGGGAGGGAGAAAAATCCTTGGCACTTCCTAAAAATAACGAGAGGTGTACGTGCTTGGAGTGCTAACAGCTGTGCCATCTGATCCAACACAGCAGCTCATTGTAGGGATCAAATCCCCTCACATTGGACTGTTTTGTGCACTGGATTTTTCCCATTTCTGTTCGGACTTTTAGGGAAAATAGGCAGAATTCCATAGAATTGATGCATTCTTGTTCAAAGCATTTAAGGGAACAGTTCACCCAAAATTTAAGTTTGTCATTATTTGTTTATATACCCTCATTGTAGCTTCATTTACATTTATATATTGTGCATTTAATCGTTTAGCAGGTGCTTTTATCCGAAGTGACTTACAAAAGAGAAACACTGCATTAATGTGACTAACCGAGTACAATTCATTGATGATCTTTTCCAAATTAAATATTGCATCAGGTTTATATTGCAAAACCAACAGTTATTGGTGATTTTTATTGATGTGATGCACCAAAAAGCATCATATTAGTAGTCACTGTTATTCAAAGGGACTTACAAGAGGAACAAAAGCAATAAAGAGTAAATGTAAAAAATACACATATTCCACATTTATTTTACAGATAGATATTTTCATAATTTATTACCCCCCCCACGTGATTGTAAAGCACTTTGGGTGTACAGCAATACACAAAGTGCTATATAAATGCATCATTCATTCATTACTGTTAAAAATTAATAGGCTATTATAAATGAGTAAAATATTATTTGAGAAATATTTAGTTTCTATTATGCCACACTATTTTTCTATTTACTATAGTACTGTTATGTATTATTTAAAACTTTGTATTATTATTTTACTTATTTAAATATTTAATTTATTGTAATCCACTTTATTTCTTTTAATCAATTTATTAATTCAGCCCTATTTTTATTTTATTTATTTTTTTAACCCCTGATCCATGCAACAAGTGTCTACTTCAGTTTAAAGAGCGCTGCTCAGTTCAGGTCAACCAGGTGCCACATGCTTTGAAGGTCAGGGTAAATGCAGAGTCGTGTTTCGGAAACCTTCATGACATGCTGATTGGTTGAAAGACTATCTGAGGTAAACATGCGCACGCATTCGCGACGTGTCCTGCCTGCATTTGCGCTGCAGGAATGCCATTCACCGCTTTAAATCTCCTCAAAATCATCTCACGACCTTCGAGTCGCTGCGGTGCTGACGCTCATCCACCCAGACAGATCATTAGCGGCGTCTAAAAGTGCAGCACGGCAGATGACTGCTCCACACGGGGACGAGGCCTTGAGCAAAAACACTAAAGCTGTAAATGTTTTTCTTCCTCCTCAAAGTGAAGGAGATTATATAAAACTCAAGCTCTGTTCTTTGTCAACGCTTGTCAGTTTTATCTGACACATCTTGGCAGGTACTCCCTTCTGTTATTTCCCCTTCCTTTCTGTCGTGACATTTTAAAGCAGAAGAGGTAAACAACAGGTTAAATAAACACTGGTTTCGCAGCACTATCTGCTTTTGAAATCCCGAGAAGGGCCGTGTTGTTGTAGGTGCTGCATTGACTTGTAACAAACCCTTGCCCTCAGGAGACGCGTCAGGAGGTATTAATGGCGAGGGCGGGACTCCCCGTGTTCCCATTGTCACGGCCCCAGCCAGGCTAAGCTCCTGTTTCCTCATGCCCTGATTCACTGAGACGAGCTGTGAGGGAACATGTAAATAATGTATCTGGAGAACTGAAGGCAGCAGTGTGGTGGCCATGATGAGGCGTTTAGCAACACGCTAAACAAGATAGACGACCGAGAACAAATCACTATAGTACTACTATGATTTTTGTGCTGATTTCTATCTCATGTTGTTGTTATAAAACTAATACAAACTAAAATGAGATTTGGACTCCAAAGGCACACCATGAATGATAACTACAACGAGAAATATATTAGCATTATGTTTATTATAAGCACATGCTGTAGTTATGTCTTCTGCGACTTTAAATGCTTGCACACTTTAAAATCAAATGGATTTTGATGGGCAATGTTTTTTTATCTTCGTAAGCTGGAAAAACTGTAAAAGTGATTCCAAAGAGAGCTTTTTGATGTTGTTAACGTTATGGTTGTGGTGTGGACTTCAGTATTTTTACTGTTATTGAGACTTTATAGTTATCATTCTTGTTGTGAACTGGCATTGAGCTATTAATGCTGCCTTCACATGCTATTAGAGATATCGTAATTATGAGTTTCCTAGTCAGAAATTGGCCATGAACAGCATCACTAGTTGTATTTACAACTTTGAAATTCAGAGATAGTTTTGATTCCCAAGTTTCCGAGTTGGGCGAGCCATTAACTTTTAATATGGTGGTGGAGGAGAGAAACATAGCAGTAGTACTGTAAGTTTTATTGGTTTTTCTCACAACATCTACATTGCTTTCTCCTGCCATTTAGTCTTGTGTGTAAATAACTATTTAATGCATATTGTATGTATTGAACACAGTAAAAATAGCAAGTGTATTTGACTGAAATGCAAGAATCGTCAGCCAGTGAATATCTACATAGTGCTATGAATGTTTATATGGTTATGAATGAGATGCTACATTTTATTCAAAACCTGTTGGATATTGATTCAATATTCAATATCAATATCAATATGAAACCCCCTCAGAATACGTAAGGAACTGTGTGTCGATGCCTTGACAACCACTAACAACACTTTAGAAATTGCATAGAAATACGCTAAAGTCCTTCACAACACCTTAAACACCACATAGCAACGCCTTGGAAACCAGCCACAACACCCTAGGAAGTACAGTATATAGCAATCACATAGCAATGCCCTAGCAAACACTGCATATAAACATGCTAAAACTTCTCAGAGTGCCTTAGCAACTGCATAGCAGTGCCATGACAACCACCCAGAACACAATAGCAACTACAGTACATAGAACATTCTAAAACCATATAGCAACACCCTGGCAACCACTCACAACACTTTTAAAAAGTGCATAGAATATATGCATGCTGATACCACTTAGAATACTGTTACAACTGCATAGCAACGCCCTAGTAACCGTTCACAACAAACTGCATAGAAATATGCTAACTCTCAACATCTGAGGACACTGTAGCAACATAACACCATGACAACCAACCACATCACCCTTGGAATTATAGTTAATAAACATGCTAAAACTGCTTAGAATAACTTAGCAATTGCATAGCAACACCCTGACAACCACTCACAATATGTTAGAAACTGCATAGAAACATGTGAAAATAGTTTGGAATACCTTAGCGACTGCACAGCAATACCATGGCAACCACCCACTACACCATAGCAACAACAGTACATAGAACATTCTAAAACTGCTCTGAATACCTTATCAATCACATAGCAACACACTGGAAACACTTTAGAATATACATAGAAACATCCCCTTAACAACACCTTAACCACCCACATAGCAATGCCTTGGCAATCACCCATAGAAACTTACAAAAACGTCTGAGAACACCGTAGCAACCACCCCCAACACCTTTTGGAGGTATAAAAACATGTTAAAATCCCTCACAACACCTTAAGAACTGCATAGCAGCACCTTGGCAACCATCCACAACACCCTAGGCACTATAGTACATAGAAACATGCTCAAACCGCTCAGAATACCTTAGCAATCGCATGGCAACACCCTGGCAACCACTCACAACACTTTAGAAACTGCATGGAAACATGCCGAAATCCCTTACAACACCTTAACTTCTGCATAGCAACGCCTTGGCAACCAGCCACAACACCCTAGGAACTACAGTACATAGAAACATGCAAACAAATGCTGGGAACACCATGGCAACCTCCTACAAGCCAGTTTTCACATTTTCTTTTCGAAACGGAAGAAATCCGTTGAAATGAATAGAATTGAAATGTTCAATCTCTGTTTATTTGAGCTTTTCCGTGTAAGATGACAACTGCAAAAACCTTTTGGATTTGATTCTGGGAACGTGAGTTTCCTTCTCAAAGCAGCAGAAGGATAAAGCTGGCGTCAACAATGAGGTCTGTCTTCCCGCGCGCGGATGAGAGCGTGTGATCGTTAGCGCTGTGTAGTTTCAGATTGCGAGCGATCAGAGACACACAACACCGCTGAACGCATGAATGGATGATCTGTTGGCGCATGAATGCGGAGTTGTGTGGATCCAATCCCACTCAGCGCTCACTGTTGGGCTGCTGATCGATGCACACATACACGTTAACCCATTATACTATTATTTAGAAAAATGGACACATTTTGTGATTTGTGTTTAGTGCATTTGATTTCTGATTCAAGATGGCAGAATGCACTGAACCCAAAACCTACCAAGACAACATTTGAAGACATAAGTGCATGAAAGCGGTTCCCAAAGGAAGAATAAAACTGCTTCCTTTTAAACACTGAAGCCCGTCTCAAGTGTCTTGCATGAAAAGCCAGTTGCAGTTCAGATTGAAACTGAAAATGGATGCCGCCCTCGTGTTTTCCCTTTAGGTGCTTTTGTGAGTGCACTTTTTAGGATGTTACAGTACAGCTCTTTCATGTGTTTTTGTTTGAGGAGAATAATACGAAGGTATCTTTTATGAAAAAAAGTATCCAATGTGCACTTGTTGTGCACTTCATATCTTATTAGATATCTTTTAAAGTATATTTAAAAAGTGTTTGCAGATAAGATGTTAATTAAATAAAAAGTAAAATCAGTGTATTTAAAGAGGTTACTTTCTTAACACACTTTATTTTTCTTTTAAAGTGCAATATCAAATTAAAGGTTTTTCTTTAAACTACATTTTTAGCTAATTGTTTTAAAATTATTTTGACCAAGTACATTTATTTAGCTGTGTTGACCAACAAAATGTAAACATGCAAAGTACTTGATTTAAATTTAAACTAGTATGTTTGCCATTACATTTAATGTAAATATGTTTTAAGTGAACTAAATCTCAACAAATGTGAATTACAAAAACACTTAACCACACTCCAAAGACAATTATGAAGTTACTTAAAAAGCGCATAATGTATCGTGGAAGAGTTTATGAACAATATTTGAAGAGTGCTGTTTTCTGACCTACTTAAGTTGTACTTAAGTAAAAAATCATGACTTCAACTAATGCATGTTATATAAGTTTAATACACTTTTTCATTCAATTGCCAATAACTAAATTTCTGAGAACTTAACATTGTTTGCACTAAAGTATATTATTTCCACAATAAGTCATTTTTTTTAAAGTATGCTAAAGTGTATCCCTTTTGGGGGGGTGGGGGGCTATGTGCTTAATTGTATTGAATGTGCACTTGCAGTGTGTTTCAAATCTTGAAAATATATATTTGTAAAAACAGTACTTGTAGTTAATATATTGAAATACAACGTAACTTAAGTGTACTTAAAGAGAGTAGACTTTCATGACTATTTCTTAACACACTTAAGTACACTTTTAAAAAGTACAAATCATTTTTTATCTTTTGTTGTTTTAAAGTACTTCTTGTTATATTGACTAACATACTAAAGCATAAGAACTTAATTTTACTATAGTGTCATTTAATATTACATTTAACATAAATATATTTATTACATTTAATTTCATTAATAATTGTCATTCTTCATTGACAAACGTGTATTACAAATATTTAAGTGCACTTGTCTTTAACCGTATTTAAAGGTACAATAGAATTATGAAATAGCATGTAATCATTTCATCAAAAAAACACACTTAACTTATTGCATTTAATTTTAATTTAACCTAAAATAAATGTATTTCAGTGCAAATATAATGCAATAAATTGTCAGAGAACATTACATTCAGCTTGCACTTCAGAATATATTTTTAAAGTATATAATTTTACATAAACTCTCTTTGTAAAAGTGTGCTAAAGTGTACCCTTTGTTTCACAAGGGATTTCTTCATCTTTGATGCATTTTAAACGATTGATTCCATACTGAAGGGTCATGGCCTATAAGTATAGAGAAAGCCAACCCACGTCTTTTGTCGACAAATGCACAGATCTGTTCATCTCCCACACACTTCCAAAGCTGCTTGGAAAGCGCATGCTTTGCTCCACACATATCTGCTTTATTCAGAGATCAAGGGATGGATCTCGCAGCGGCGGCCCACACGTCGACCTCGAGGTCACTTGAGCACATCTGACTGTTACTGAGAACGTGTCATGTACGTTTGACCTTTCAACAGCTGTGGCCACTTCACATTACAGCCTTGATGTTTCTCTAGCTGTGTGTCCTTCACTCAGAGCCATGAATGTTGAAGGAAATGTTCTCCTCAAAATGAAAATAGGCTTACCCTCAGTCCATCCAAGATGTAGATGAGTTTGTTTCTTCATCAGATTTGGAGAAATGTTGCATTGCATCACTTACTCACCAATGGATGCTCTGCAGTGAATGGGTGCCGTCAGAATGAGAGTCCAAACTGCTGATAAAAACATCTCAATAATCCTATATTATCACAATAAGAATTATTATGGATTTGGCCTGAAGCAACGATCTGAAGTTAAAATGTCTTGATGCTGGATTTATTTCATCTTTTGTCTTCTCCAGATGTTAATTGATGGACTGGAGTGGTGTGGATTATTGTCATGTTTTTATCAGACTCTCATTCTGACGGCACCCATTCACTGCAGAGCATCCATTGCTGAGACAGTGACGGAAACTCAAGAAACATTTGAAATTTTCATTTTTGTGTGAACTATTTATTTTCTCTATTTCTTTGAAGTCAATATGAAATGTTGTGTTCACAACCCAATAACACCTATCGATGAATCATTGACAATAAAACCAGGAATATGTATAAAACATAGTTAATTGTTGACTTTAACAATGCATGGCTTGCCTAAACATGTTGCAACAATGCTTCAGAGATTGATGAAATAGTTTAGTTTGTCATTTCTATTATATTTTATCATTTACTCGCAATGTTGTCTAAAACAAATCTCAAATCATTGCATCGCCAGCCCAGTTTACCATGTGTTTCAGTTGTGTTGCATAAACATATTAAAACAACCCAGAAAACCATTTTACCCGGAGGGTTTTTATACATCAGTAAACCTTTGATATGTATTTCTCTTTAGGCCGAGAGACAGCAGGCAACTTTCCAAACAGCTTATCTTTCTTTGTGGGCCAAGACATGCAAAAATAAACAAGTACATAAAATCAGTTGGAGGGTGATTTTATCTTCGAGCTTATAAAGTTTTTTCAGCACAAACATTTTGACTTCAAATGTGCAACTTTGGTCCGTATGTGTTTTGTTTTTTTAACTCTAAATCTCACATTTTTTATCTCGAACACGAACATGATGTACTCCGAGTTAGTTTCACCTGCAGAAACACCAACAAAAATAGCTGTCTTTACTTCTGCAAATCCAACCTCATCTGTGCCGTCAGTTTTTCTTTAATTAATTCTTCCCTGTTTTTAAACATCGTTTCATATGAAACTGACCAAATCTTAATCTTGTTTGAGAATTTTTCAGAAGCGAGACTATGTTGGTAAAGAAAGCGAAGTTTGACTTCCTAAAGATGAATGTGTCCATTAAATGTTTTCTAGTATTTACAGTGGCTCTGTTCCTAAACTTAGAGCTGCTGTTTACATTAGCAGCTCCCTTCTAAGGCGGCATTCTCGTAAGTGACCGATAAGGAACGTTCTGCGTAGGCAGCAACTCTGTGTGTCATACAAATAGAGACTTAAAGAGAGAGTACACTCAAATTAAAATGGTCATTTACTCACCCTAGTAGTTTAACTTTGCATAATTGTACAGAAGTATTTTTGACGCATAATTGTACTCCATACATACCCGGGTCCAAAATGACCCGAGATATAAATGGTTAAAAAATAATTGGAAAAAGATCTGAAAAAAAGTGTATTTTGAGGGTTTAGACTTGTAACTAAACGTGCAAAGTTTCATTCACCTACTAAAATCTAGCCCTGAATGCATCATGAGGAATAAAATGCCTACATGGTATGTTTTGGGACAGAGCCATTATCAGTGCACCATTATTTAATATTCAAACTTTTTTTCTAAAGTAAAATGCATTATCTTTGCAATAAATTCACCTGCTCTGCATGTATTTCTGTTCTGAGTTAATTCAGCCCATCTGTGAAATCTAAATGTATGGAATTATCTAAATTATTGCATGAATATTCCCCTAAGTCGGTCATTATATAGAGGAAGGACACCAATATGGCTTTGAGTTACAGATTTGCACTAATCTGATGTACAGAAAATGACCTGCACAAATTGGGTTACAACAGGCCTGTTTGGAAATGCTCTCTTGCCGTTGAAACAGGATACACGTGTCTGAAAAGTAGACCTGGCAATGCACTCCTCAGCTTCCTGCCTTAAAACCTCGTGGTCCTCTTATGAGCGATTACATTAAACCAGAGAAGACGACTTTAGTTTCGTGAAGGAAGTGGTTGAACTTTGCAGGGAGCTAAACTCGATTGCTATCGATTTAAACCGGTTTGTCTGAAGGATTTCGTCCATCAGCGCGTCTTGTTAGGTGGAGAGGCCGGGGAAGGGAAGCGCTGATGTCATTTCCTTTGAGACGAGGCCTGTCGGGTGACATCATCTGTTGTTTCTGAGCTCCTAATGGCTGGGGCTTTCTATGTGAAAATTCAATCTCATGAGGACATATAATGTCTGTTAACTTCATAATGAGTGTTCCTGTGGTTCAGTGGTAGAGCATTGCGTTAGCAGCGCAAAAGGTTGTGGGTTCGATTCCCAGGGAACACACATGCAGACAAAACATGCATAACCTGAATGCACTGTAAGTCGCTTTGGATAAAAGCATCTGATAAATGCATACATTTAAATGTAAAATAATGAACCTTATGGCCGTTTTGAACCTCTCATATGTCTGGTTAACCAATGATGGAAAAATAAAAGCAAAAGAAACTCATTTGACTGGTAATATTTACTCAGTTTTATCAGTGTTATTTGCCTTTTGATTGGCATTGCATGCATAATAACTTTCTGACCTATACTGATTTGGATATTGTGTTATATGTTGAACCTTTGCTAATAAATCTACATTTACAGTAGATTATATTCTGTTACAGTAATTCTATTGCTTTTACACTGATCCAAGTTAATTCTGGCCCTGGGATTACTATAAGGTTTGAGATTTGACTTTCATTGTGAGGTTTCTTTTGATTAATAATTAATTAGAACATATCCAGGTCATATTTTACCCTAAAATAAAAAGACATCCATTATGGGTTTGTGCATTGTAACATATTTTAATGACAGGTTAAACTCATTTTCTTCCCAAAATGTATTATTTTGGATTTTGATCAGTGTCATATTTACTATTAATTATATACTATTATAAAAAAACATTTTAAATAAGCTTTTGTTTTATATTTTCAGTTTTTAGTTTACATTTTAGTAAGTTAGTAATTTAAGTTTTAGCTTAAATTTTGTTTAGTAGTTTAAGTTAGTAATTTTGCGATTTTTGTCAATTTTATTAGTTTTGTTTCTTTTTAATAATTTTAAGATATATGAAAATCTAAATTAACAACAATAAAATAAATGTTAACTAGATAAAAAAAATGTGTTTAACTTAAGTAATGTTAGTACTACAGCTTAAATTTAATTTCACTAATGTGAAGTTTTTCTAGTTTGTTATTTTTCCAAGTTTTATTTCTATTAAAGAAAATTATTTAAAATTTTAGTTAAAAATAACAACACTGATTCTCTGACAATGATACCTTCTAATTTTTTACTGTATTGCAAAAAACATTACTTTAAAAGTTGCTATATATATTTGAAAAATCCCAATCGGTATTATTTAAAGGCAGTACATATGCGTATGGATGGACAGTATATGTGTTTCAATCATGGTGATGGATATGTTAATGTGTGTGGTCTTGGTGGAATAGATCTGCTACGCTGCTGCTGCTGTTGGTTATTGCTGTAGTTGTAGATTATTGCTGTGGCAAGCTATAAGGGAACTTGCTACTGCCAATGCATACTGCGATACGGTGCCGTGAGTATTTAAGACATACAGCTGCTGCACAAATAGCATATAAAATAACCTGTAGCAAATCTATACAGGTGGAGCTGGGGAAGGTGGAGGGTTTCAGAGAAACTGAAACCTGGTGCAGAAATCTCAAGTGAATGCTGGCCAGCCTTATCCGCAAGGCAGCAAGCTCATTGGCTGCATAAGCAACGTGAACCAATCAGCGTGTGCCAAGTCACTTAACTCTCTGAATAGCATCAGTTACGTTAACAACCTGTCGGCCTGCGCCATCTAGCGTTTCATGACTGAACAACACATTAGCATAATTTGGTGAGAAAATCTGATTGATGATAATAATCGGCAAGCACCTTCTTGGCTTCTAAGTCAGGCATGTTTGGTGAGATGTACTCGATAGAGGTTATCGAGGTGTAAGATCACACGGGCATACTCGGATCTCATGAGGATCTTTGACTGTAACAGCATGTGTTCAGTGCATTAGCGTCCGGCTCTTGGTTAAATACTCCACATACTCTGGCTGCATTTCTTCACTCGGGTCTCTCTCGGGTTCTGGGGCCTGTAATGATTACATTAGAGGAGTCTGACACAGTCTGGGCCGGTCGACTCTCTGAGCGAAGGTAGGCTTTGGGATATGAATAATAGATGTGCTGAAGTAGAAGCAGATAGACGTGGGTTGAAAGCAGAATGACTCTTGAACACACAGTACCATCCGTTGGGAAGGCTGAAAGTGTCTAAAAAGACTTTTCTTGTGCTGAAGTGTTTATCGCAGCTGCTGTCAGGGAGTCTATAGCTAATAACATACTCCTAATAGAGCTGTTTTTAGGTCAGAAACCAAAATACAAATGTATCTGCAAGCAGATTGTAATGTGCTTGCAATAGAGTTTCCTTCAGATGTCTTCAAATTATCAAAATATTATGTTTGTTTATATATATCTCTTCATTCAGATAAGGCCATATGTTAGCTATAGTGTTTGAGAAAGCTGACTCTGAGAATATAACATTTGCGTTTTATTATTTTTTTGTTAGTTTTAATATTAGTTAACAACAACAACAGTGACTTGATTTTTACTGTAATGCTGAATTTTATTTTTACTATAGTGCAATAAACATTACTTGTGCTTTTATTTGCATTGCAATATGAATGTACATGAATTATTCAATCAGGCATTCAAAATGAATCAAGTGTTTGTCAATCACATTTTCACTTGGATGCTTTAACTCTTTAACACTTTTAACACACTTTATTTTTGTGGAAAATGTAACACAGATCGTCAGATTTTTTTTGAACTTTAATTATTTTAAATTATTTATTAAAACGTAAAAACAATGTAACACTTTAATTCAGGCAGGACACACTAAACATGGATTTAAAGCGTGTTTTGGGCCTTAATCAATGATGGTTAAAATGAATAGCCTAATTGAGCAAATGTTTACTAGTATACAGTAACTTGTTTGTTTTGTTTTATTTCTGTAAAAAAAATATATTTGTAATAGTTTTATTTAAATAACAACATCAACGTTGCGTCTCATTAGACTTTCTTTACTGTAATTCAGTACATTATATTTTTACTGCAAGCATTAAACATCTTTTCAAAACCCTTTTTAAGAAATTATTTTTTAAAAGAATAATACTTTTTTTTCAAGTCAGCAAGTATGCATTGAATTGTCTACAAGTAAAGACATTTATGATGTTACAAAAAAATAAATGCTGTTCTTTTGAACTTTCTATTAATTGAATAATCCTGAAAAATAAAATGTATCATGGTTTCCACAAAAATATTCGTCAGCAACTGTTTTCAAGATTGATAATAATAAATGTTTCTTAAGCACCAAATCAGCATATTATTATGATTTCTGAAGATCATGTGACACACCGAAGACTGGAGTAATGATGCTGAAAATACAGATTTGATCATAGCAATAAATTACATCTGAACAGATATTCACATAGAAAATGGTTATTTTATATAGTAATAATATTTCTGTATTTTTTATCAAATAAACACAGCCTTGGTGAGCATAATATCGTCTTGCTGACAACACATTTTAAAGGGCTAGTGTCAAGCATCACATATCTGTAGATTATGTTACAGAACATTTGCATTGAATTAGTATTTTACTCTTCTTTTGTCCGTTTGCTGCAGTGAGCGTGTTCTTGTTGCCACACAGACTGCTACAAAGACACATTCCACCATTCCGTTTGTGAATTCCGTTGTCATCGCAACCGGGCTAAATGTGGCCACTGGCACCATGTTGCCAGGTAACAGCTGAGTTATGATGAGGAGGAGGGACGAGGCAGACATGAAGGGTTTCTACAAAGCAGCAGAGTCTCTTGCGTGCGTGAGAGGCAGATAAAAACGCTGCTTGGCTTGAGACGTGTCTGAGATATTGGATTGGCAGCAGGAATGTCTTTTATGTTTGTCCCGGTGAATATTTGTGATGTTTGCATAGAGCGCTCGATTCCCCCCCGTGTCTTTATTCACTGTGGATAACACTTACAAAACACAACAGCGTAAGAGCTGATGCCAACATTCAGAATCAACATTCAGCTCGTCCAAAGAGATGACCTGCAGATGTCAAAGAAATGGATAGATATACCAATAGCCAGTGTTATTTCATATTAATACAGTACATATATAAATGACTAAGACCAAAACAAATTAATAAAAAATAATAATAATTTAAAAAAAAATATATATATATATTTTTTTTGATTAATTTGTTTTGGTCTTAGTCATTTATGTGCATTTGTCAGTTTTTTTTATATATATATTTCTAATAATATTTTTTTTATTTCGGTTTATAGTAATATTAGCACTAATTTTAGAGCTTATTTTGTTTCAGTTAGTTGCCAAGGGAACATTTCTGATTTAATTTCTAAAATCTTAAAACATAAATTCTAAATTTAAAACTTAGTTTTAATCTAATATTTATGTTTTATACAAAATATTAAAATAATAATATTTTGTTTGGTTAACAAAATAATAATCATATTTAATAATTTATTGTAAATCCAATACCAGTGTTATTTTAACATTTTATGCTAGTTTAGTATTTATTAATATTTGTAATTAGCTTTTATTTTAATATTTTTCATTTTAATTTTACTTTGTCATTTTCTGTCATTTTTGTCATTTTTTTTTAATTGTACAAAAAAATCTTTCTATCTTTTTAACTTTATTTATTTTAGTACTTAAACTTATTTCGGTTTGTTGCCAAGGCATTATTGTTTAATTTCTAAAACTTAAGTTTAGGTTTTTAATGTGATATGTTTTAATACATTTTTATTTTTTTCAATTAACAAAAACTATTTGTAATACTTTAACAAAAACAACCCTGCCAGTAACCATTATTATAAATATTTGAAATGATCTGTTTTGCCTGTAGGTTTATGTTTCTTGTTTGCTTGTGGTTTGTAGAAGTTAATCTACAATATTATGTTGAAATCAGCTGTTTTCCCACCGAAATGATGTCACTCCCTGGAGGATGATGTCATTTGGGTTAAAGGGATTTGATGAAAGACTTGCAGGAATAACCTGAACTAAGTGTGATTTTATTTGTATTTTTTTTAATCATATTTAAAAAAAAAGGTAACTAGTATGTTATCCTATATATTGTATATGCTTGATGGGGACATGAGAAATGTAGAAGTGAAAATGAGATGTTTGCAAACCAAAGCAGAGAGTGAATGAGGTTATATTCTAAGCAATGGAGATGTTTGCGTATGTGCTTTCTCTTTCAGATAGGATATTTCTGTTTGAGTGTGGAATCTGTCGATTATACGATGAGCTGTTTGCTTCGAGGGGGGAAATTTCAAACACCATTTGCATTATTGCAGAAATAGTTTGCGCTTGGGGAAAACACCTGCGAGTCAGATGATGAAATGCACATGGGACGTGCATGGTTTCATAATCGCTCTCTCTCTCTGTGTGTGTGTGTGTCTCTGTGTGTGTGTGTGTCTCTGTGTGTTGTGTGTGTGTCTCTGTGTGTGTGTGTATCGTCTGTGTGTGTGTGTGTGTCTCTCTGTTGTTGTGTGTGTCTCTGTGTGTGTGTGTGTCTCTGTGTGTGGTGTCTCTCTGTGTGTGTGTCTCTTCTGTGTTGTGTGTGTCTCGTGTTGTGTGTGTGTGTGTTCTCTCTGTGTGTGTGGGGTGGGTGTCTCTCTGTGTGTGTGGGTGTCTCTCTGTGTGTGTGTGTCTCTGTGGGTGTGTTGTGTGTGTGTGGACCTCATGAGAGGCGATGCTGCCAGAAAATTCATAGCTGACTCATTTCACAGTGACCGTTTATCTGCTCTGAAGTGAATGCACTTCACAGCTCGCCAGTGAAACGGGGAGAATGTCCGTGTTTTGAATGTCTGCAGAATGAGAGTAAATGTCAGGCTGCTTGACAGAAATGGCATGCAGTGCACAAAAACAGTTAATGTGATTGGTGCAAAACATGATTTGCATTCAGCCTCCAGTGTTAAAAAAGTAAAAGTAAACAAAACAACTTTAAACATTTTGAAATTATATCAATCTGATTTGGCCTTACAACTGAAATTTTAATATTGAATTGACATTTAATATTAAACTATTCAAAATTGTGTTTGATGATTGAGTTGTAGTGAACAATAGCAATACTGCCAGTGGTGTTATAATAACAAAAAAAAAACACCTGTAGTTTGATGTTTTAAAAGTTACAAATCTACAATATTATCTCAAAATCAGCTTTGTTCTCAGCAAAATTGTGTCTTTCCCTAGAGGTGTTGCTAGGCAGAGGTGTGGGGTGTTGCTAATGGGGGTTGAAAGGTTTCTAGAGTGTTGCTAAAAGGGGTTTGAGGTTTCTATGGTGTTACTAGGGTGTTCTGGGATGTTGCTAAGGGGGTTTGGGGTTTCTAGGGTGTTGCTAGGATCTTCTGGGTTGTGCTAAGGGGGTTTGGTGTTACTAGGGTGTTCTGGGTTGTTGCTAAGGGGGTTTAGGGTTTCTAGGGTGTTCTGGGTTGTTGCTGAGGGGGTTTGGGGTTTCTAGGGTGTTGCTAGGATCTTCTGGGTTGTGCTAAGGGGGTTTGTGTTACTAGGTGTTCTGGGTTGTTGCTAAGGGGGTTTAGGGTTTCTAGGGTTCTGGGTTGTTGCTGAGGGGGTTTGGGGTTTCTAGGGTGTTGCTAGGATCTTCTGGGTTGTTGCTAAGGGGGTTTGGTGTTACTAGGGTGTTCTGGGTTGTTGCTGAGGGGTTTTGGGGTTTCTATGGTGTTACTAGGGTGTTCTGGGATGTTGCTGAGGGGTTTTGGGGTTTCTATGGTGTTTCTAGGATGTTCTGGGTTGTTGCTGAGAGGGTTTGAGAGGTTTCTAGGGTGTTCTGGGTTGTTGCTGATGGTCTTTGAGAGGTTTCTAGGGTGTTGCTAAGGTGTCATGGGATTATTGCTGAGGGGGTTTGGGGTTTCTATGGTGTTACTAGGGTGTTCTGGGTTGTTGCTGAGGGGTTTTGGGGGTTTCTATGGTGTTTCTAGCGTGTTCTGGGTTGTTGCTGAGGGGTTTTGGGGGTTTCTATGGTGTTTCTAGGGTGTTCTGGGTTGTTGCTGAGAGGGTTTGAGAGGTTTCTAGGGTGTGCTAAGGTGTCATGGGATTATTTCTGAGGGGTTTGGGGTTTCTATGGTGTTACTAGGGTGTTCTGGGTTGTTGCTGAGAGGGTTTTGAGAGGTTTCTAGGGTGTTGCTAAGGTGTCATGGGATTATTCTGAGGGGTTTGGGGTTTCTATGGTGTTTCTAAGGTGTTCTGGGTTGTTGCTGAGGGTTTTGGGGGTTTCTATGGTGTTTCTAAGGTGTTCTGGGTTGTTGCTGAGAGGGTTTGAGAGGTTTCTAGGGTGTTGCTAAAGTTTTTTTGGTATTATTTGTCTGTTTGAATCTCATGACTAAGGGTTCACAGGTAACAGTTGAAGTCCAACAATGAAAACAGCAGTTTTAAATCCCAGACTGTAAACGGTGCAATAATGCATAATGCTCATTTAAGCTTAGAGAACTGCTGAATAATGCCGTCCGCAGTGACCTTGCTCATCCCGCTCAATGTACCGACCCTGGATAAGAGAAGCATACAATAAAAGCATTCACAAGCCTTTCCACCTA
>QVTF01020768.1:0-27877 GCA_003573665.1 Oxygymnocypris stewartii
AAGCGTAATTTTTACCCTTCCGGTCAAATATTGCGCTGCAAAGAGCAATACTAGTTTTAACTTGTCTATAACTTGGCAAATGACAATTGAATAAGCCAGTAAATATTATTAACATCTTTAATTTGTGAATGCTGGCAAATTACCATGGCATAAGCGGGAAAATCAACGGCTAGCTGTGCATTTAACGATTTGAATGCACTTCGCGGAGGCAACCACCCTCCGCTTCGCGTCCTGACCGCATCACCACCTCGGGTGTGCATTATTTTTCTAATAATGCAACGGCCCGTCGTCAATTATTCCTTACTTATTATTATTATATTTATAAATGATTTTAGTAGCCTAAATTAATAAAATAAACTGCTCAGCATTTGATTACCAATTCATTTTTTAATTACTGTTTATTATGTAGGCTATATAGTCCACCTATTTATGCTATAAGTTCATATTAAGTTGATAAAAAATATGTTCACATACAGTCTATAGGCCTATTGTCAAAGCTGGACAACACACTGTAAACGTGTGGATTCAACTACAAAAATCAAGTGCTGCCTCAATAATTTAAGTTGAAATGTAATGTTAGTTATTAACTGAAAACGTGAATATTTGTGTTGGCTCAAGTTTAATTCATAAAAGTTATTCTAAATGTTAAATTGTGGTAACAGTCATATTACATGTTTATTAAATAGTTAATGATTGTACGAAATGTGTTCCTTTCCGTCAATGATTTAAATGGCAGAGGCACTTTTGGCAAATTGGGACATTCCATGAAAAGGATTTAGGAAATTATTACCCCATATAAAATCACAATCGCAAATTACCCTCACATTTCACTATTTTAACATGCTTTGCCTCAGATGGTATTTTTGATCGATTTTTATTTTATGTAAAAAATTATTAGGATAGCATATACAGTATCCTCATATTCCAACAAGGTATTTTGTACATTTTCTACCGTAAATATATCCAAACTTAATTTTTGATTAGTAATAGGCTATGCACTGCTAAGAAATTAATTTGGACACATTTAAAGGCGATTTTCTCAACAGGCTATTTTGATAATTTTTTTCACCGTCATATTCCATATTTTCAAATAGGCCTGTATATCTGCCAAATATATTATATATCCTAACAAATCATACATAAATGGAACGCTTATTTATTCAGCTTTCAGATTATATATAATCTCAATATTAAAAAAATTGACCCTTGTGGTCCAGGGTCGCATTTCTATGTGAAGTTAGTCATTTACAGCAAGTCTGTGTTTCTAAGTGCATTATTATCTAGGCTATATTTTAGCCACTCATCTGTTGTGTGCTGAATTTGTACTTGCAATGCGCTGCTCTCAGCGCGCTGTGATTGGAGAGCGAAAATGGGATGTGCGCGCGTGCAGCGAGCCCCCATTCTCAAATGAGAGTGCGCGCGGCGCGGCCGTCTCGAGGAGGCGTGCGCGCGCTCGAGGGGCTGCGGTCCCATTGACTATTCCGTCTCCCTGACAGCGGCAGCATCAGCAGCAGCGCGAGCTCGGAAAACAGAGCGCCGCGCGGACTCCGCCTTTGCTCCCACCATCCCACCCGAGAGCCCGAGCTACAAGGCGGCTTAAGCAGGCAAGCCGCAAGACCCCACTCGTCGACTCGCACTTATTCTCCGGATCAGATATGGACTACCCTTAACTGGACCTGGAGGGGAGAGGCAGGCGGGCGGGCGGGGGGTGGGGGGGAGAGAGACAGGAGAAGAAGCCGTATAGGAAGAGAAGCACAACCGTGGGTGCCCGCCGCAACGATGATCGGTTCGCCACTCTCGCGACAACCGCAGATAAGCCATCGGACTATGTCCTGAATAGCGGGTTTACAAAGCTGGGATTGTGCACCGATCATACAGGGGTAAATTATGTCCGCCTCGGTGGGGCCCCGCGGCGGCCCTCGCCCACCCACAGCGCAGAGCTCCATGCCGATTCACCGGACCTCAGTCACCTCACCGAGGAGGAGAGGAACATTATTATGGCTGTAATGGTTCGGCAGAAGGAGGAAGAGGCAAAGGATGAGGCCATGCTCAAGTAAGACATCTGCTTCACATGGAGCCTGCCTGTAGTATTTTGTGCTGTTTCTGGAGACCAAAAGGCAAACAGGCTGTGATAGTTTCTGTAGGTGCATCTGTTTGCCATAGCCTACTAATAAAGCCATCAGGCTGTAAGCCTTCATCTGAGCCCCTGTGTGTGTGTGGGTGGGTGAGTCTGGCCATGTATGTCCACTTTCTCCATCCTTATGGGCACCTTTCATAGATGAGCACCGCTTGTGTATTCATACAGATCCATATGAAAACCAGCTTGGGTAATGAACGGCCAGGTGACCGGTCACAGGTGTAGCTGTTAAGGAAAGAGGGATGTGTCGACATGCAAGAGCTAGATATCCTCAACTCGATGCATCCTGCTGTTTTACACCGCACCTGTGAGATGGATTAGTTTCAGGCAGTACACGTCATGTCACATTATTAGTTTAGTTATTCGACGCATCATGCATTTTGTTTTAAATAGGTTAATGAACGTTTCCGCACTATTCACCCCATTATCAGGATTCCTGCCTGGTCACGACAATATTTCCGTACCTCGTCATCATGATCGTCAGGATCCTTAACCCATTCACCGAAATCTTCCCTGATTGTAGTGTGAGCACCACTCACAGCTTGAGTTGAAGCATCAGTCATTACTTTATATTTTCCTCATCGGTTTCTTTTCTTTTCTTGTTAGATACTCTTAATGATTTTTTTCTTGTGACTATTGTATAGGAACAATATTCAACTCAAAGAGTTTTACAGTAAAAAAAAAGCCTTAATAAGCACCTAGTAGGTTCAAATGATAACCAGTAAAAAATAAGATATATTTTTATGACAGGCACGTGTCAGCAGTTTACATGTAGGATGGTTTACAAAGTTTTATTCTTAATGGCTATTTGTGGTTCTTCAGTGCTGTTATCATGAGTGTGATGATGTTTCTTGGCTTCCTGTCCACCCTGCCATTTAGAAGCCATCATTGCTTATATTACATTAGTTGTTGGCCACCTTGAGTTTTGAAATCAGATTTATGCATCTTGAACTGAGCAGCTACAATCACTAACTTAACCAATTTCTTGGTCCTTGTATATACATTTTTTTGTTTCTAAACTCTTCTGGAAGAGAAATCAATAACACTGTTTTTGAATAGTTAAAGGTCACAGGTCAAATGATCACTGAATTCAGCCTCATTTACACATTATTTCTCTTTGAGAGAAGAGACAGATCACCACGTAATCTGTGGTCCTAATTTGCTGATAGACAAGCTCTCATTTTCATTCACTGTGTGTGTCACGAGATCCATGTTTGAATCGGACAGTTCCTCACTCTCAAATTAAATTCTGTCCTGAAGCAGAAGCTAGAGGTCGACCTCACAACGCTTTTGAGGCATTCAGAAATACAACAATACTATGCTAGCTTTAGAGGCGCAGTTCACCCAAAAATGAAAATTCTGTCATACTTCATTCACTTCATTATGTCACTCCAACCTCTATGACTGACTTTTTTCTGTGGAATATAAAATAAGATTTGTTTTGTACTCTATTTATTTTAGTTTGTGTTCTGCAGACAGAATCTTCATTTTTTGGATGAACTGTTCTTTAAATATAATATTGCTGAATTGTTTACAAAAGGAGATGTTTTGTCTTTATAACTCAACCTTCATTTTATGAAAATGCATGTTTGGTGAAGGTTGGTAATACTAGAAAAAGTTATGTAAAGGAAAAAAAAAACGTTTTTATGCATAAGAGCTGAGATTTATTTCTAAATCATTTACTGTCACTATCTAAAAATTTGTTTTTGTTTTTTTTCTTTTAGAGAGGAGAAACCCATACAAGCAAAAACGGTTAACCTGGTCGGAAACAAGAAACCACCTCAGCAGAACGACATCAGGTAAACATCTCAGTCAAGTTTACATGCAGTAAGTTAATAATGAAGTTTGTTTGTAAATAAATGATAGACATTATAGTGCAGTGGTTCTAAACATGTTTGCCTCCAAAGCCCCCCTTTTGTCCAACACAATATTCAAAGGCCATCCTCCTATCTAAGCTGTACTTCTAGTATTTTTGTTGTAATAAAATAAACTAAAAAATATCTTTATTTTAAGAGAGGTATATGTAATTAAGATTTTTTTTGAGTAAACTGAATTACTTATAACACTTTGCCCCTGGAACTTTGCCTGGGCCTTGATTGAGAGCCACTGGTCTAATGCTTGTTGCCTTGTTATAGTAGTCATTCTGTGTTCTGACTGCGATTTCTATAAATGTCAGACAATGAGGCCTTGACAACACTGCCTCAACGTGTAGGAGTCATACATGAGAGTGAATGAAATGTCAAGATTCACCTCAAGGAGGTGCCGGTTCTGGTATTTTAATTTTTTTGCAGCTGTTAGGTTTATAAAGAACTAAATTGTTGAAGAATGTTTAAAAGTGAGACTAACATATTGTGCATGCTGTTGTGACATTTTTTAATGCTTTAAATGACTGCTTTATTTATTTCCGAGTTTCTTTTTTTACTGCTTATTGGGGTCACGCTGAAACTGCTGAGAGTGGCACTGTGTTGTAAATCTTTTTTTTTTTTACTATCGCATCAATTTTTTTCTGCAAAAACACGAAAACAAATCCTGGCTCCTGTGGTGGTGGTGGTGGTGCTTTAGAGTGCTGACAGAGTAATATTTATGCAATGTTAAATGATTTATGCACACCAGTATTGCCCTGGTTCTCTCAGCTGAAGAATAAGAGAAAGGCGGTGTGGTTTATATCAACAGATCTCACTTCCACTTGCTTTCTATGGTCTCTGGAGGGGTCAGAGGAACAGAAAGGCTTAAGATTATAGGGCAAGTTGGCCAAAACACATCTGTTTCTGGAGTCTCTGGATGAGGTCATTTGTGATGTCATCAACCTGATCAAGCACTTGCCCCAATAAAGTTCTGCATTGATGATGTATTTTCGTAGGCCGATGTTTGTTCCCTCGACAAAAACCCAATAGGATTTTTCCATTTAATTTTTGATTGATGCAGACCAGCATAAGTTTATGACTCTTACACATTTTAAGCATGATAGTCTTCACAAATAAACACAACTTTTATACATTTTGAAGCCTGAATAAAATCACCTGAAGTAAAACACTAAAAGTAGGTTATAAACAAACTTCATGTGGTCCCATAACTATGACAGGTCTTAAAAAAACTAATATTCCCAGAAAGTTGGTCACTTGTTAGCAATCGCCTTTTTCAAGACAAGTAAAAGCTTTAGAAATTCACAAGGGGTGTCATGGATGTATTTTATGTGGTGAAATAAAACGTAAAAATATCTTGTGCTTGAGTTAACCATAGACCTTATCTAAAGAATTTAAACACATTCAAAAACAACTGACTTCTGGACGATGTCCAGAAAGTGCTAAATTTACAAAAATTCATCATCCTTGCAGCACTCTATTGACTCAAACCATATCATTACTACCATTGCACCATAAGCATAAGCAGAATGTACTTGAGCAGTTACACCTACCAGAGACTTCTGGCCTAGAAATGTTGTTGTTGAGCAAGGGATTTAGTAGATGGGGTATATTTGAGGCAGGTCTATTCTGCTAAAGATCAAACAGAGAGTTGCTGTTATTGTAATCTTATTCTCTTGAGCCCCACTCCTCCTCTAGCCTGTGCTTCTGGCTTAGACACAAGAACTGACAAAAAGCCTTTAAAAAGAGGAGGAATACATGAATAGATAAATAATTAAATGCACGGGCATATCACACAGTAGTGGCTTTTAATAGCGGCCTAGTCCATACATTAGCACCCACTGGAGAACAAGCCTTCCAAATCCATTTGCTCTCACCCACCAGCAGGCCTCAGAAGGAAGAGCTTGAGCTCACGGGTTGGCATGTGCTAAAGTCATGCTCCTAATTCTCCGGCTCCCACTCAATTACTCTCTCACTTGTTCAGTCCGTGGCCCGACTGCATTACCGAGTGTCTTTCGCAGGCCGCTGCATACAGATTCTGGAGTGGCTGTGGGTTTGATTGCTCTACGTGATTGCTGCATATGACCTACTCAAACTGAGCTGCTTAAGCTGAATGATGCAGTTTAACTCTAAACCACATTGGCATAATGCTAGCCGGTTAGCAAGAGAGCTAACTTTCAGTAATACAAACTTGAATATTCATTTTCTATGTGTTGCAAATTCTGCTGATTTAAATATACCACCAAGGTAAACTTATCTCTATAAAAGTGTACTTTTTAATTTAATTGAACTTTTTAAGTTCAATCGTAGTAGCATAACTTCCAGATAATGCAGAAAACCTAATACGTTATTTGTTGTCTTTTTTGTAAAAGAAAAGCAAAGTAAAGTATACTGTTGAAAAATTACCAGAAAATGCTGAAAACATTATAAATTATAAATAATTTTTTTTTTTTGTAAAGGAAACACAAGGTGAGAAATATTGATATATATACTGATATTTGCTCCCAAAACCATAAAAACATTATTGCTGATGAAATTAAATGTATCATATTTCCAAATATGTAATTATATATCAGTCTTCAGTCCCTGCATAGATAGTTAGCATCTCTCTGAGGCAAAACTTTACTTTTCTCCATATTAAAACAAAAAGCTTACTATGGATCAGATAATGAACGCTCTGAATGTTGTTTGAGTATTATAATTAAATATATGAATAAGCCCACATAAACACGTCAGCACATCCCGTTTACAGTTAAACGCTACTTTGAGAGGTGTGTGTGAAGGTTGTGTTTCTTCACAACAAGGAGAGTGGGGAGTCCATCTGTTCCTCCAGTTGGTTTACTGTGCTAGGACACACACTTACACACATGCACGCAGACACACACACACACACACACACACACACACACAAAAACACACAAACTCTCATTTCCTCATCAACTCACAAAAATATGCAGTCAAGCCGACAGGGACCCCTCACCATGCACTGTAATAATACACCCATCCTTGCGCTGTGGTGTCAGCAGCCCAGGCTGTTTAGAGCACAAATGTTTTGGTGGATAATGGGTCTACTAGGGAAGTAAGGCCTTTTAACAAAGAAACACATAAAAGTAAGGGGAATTACAGCTGGCATCTGTTGCCGTATTGCTGGGGAGTATGTTTATGCGAGCCGTTTACACACAAACACGGGGCAGTTACAGTTAGACTCTCCCAAAGCAGAGTCAGGGGACACTTTTCTGCAGCTTAGGTTATGTGACACCAACAATATCTCCTGACATACTGGATCTTCCCGTGGCATTGCGTAGGACAAACTGGCACACATGTTAGTTGCTGTTTAGCGCATATTACTTGTTTTTAGGAAATTATTGAATGTGTCACTTAACAAATGTTTAAATTGTAAGGAGGATGATTCAATGACTGGAGAGATGGATTGAAGCTTCTCTTGCTGTCTGGCTGATATTTCCAGATCAACAATGTGTCATGATTGTTACAGCCAACCCTCCTGTGAGAATTTGTCCCATGGAGAATGCCAGTGTGTATCATGTGTAGGCATGCCGAGATATTTTCTTTGCCCGACACCTCCACTCGCTTCTTAGTAATTTGGTTTCTAACATTGTCTATCCTCAGATGAATTGTATTTTCAGTTATAAGATCTTCAGATGCTCCTCTGTTTTGGATGTAAAGGCGAGTCTACGGCAGGACCTGTGAGAGCTTTTGGAAGTTGATAGAAACGTCTCTAGAAATGTCAGTCCATAATTTTGTTCCAGAAACAATTGAGCTGCCTATTTCGACTGCATTTTAAGGCAGATATGTGCTTAAAATTCGGAGTAACTTGCATGTTGCAGTAACTTGCACAACATTGATGGTTATGTTGTTTCATTTCTGAATGAAGAGTGTTTAGAACGTATGGGTTGAGTGAATGATTCACTGACTCACTTATAACGATATGTCACGTATTTATTTCCTGCATGAATCAGGGTTTTGAATGAAACAGTTCCAGTTCCAGTGACTCATCAATAAAGTCACTTGTCGCCATCTACTGGTGTAACAATGTAACCTGCAAAAAGAGTCACCATAGAAAAATCCTCACCATTGGATTATCTGAATTGACACTAGCCAGGTTTCCATCCAAAGTTACGAATTTAACTTATATGCAAAATTGAAATATCGCACAAAACATTTGCGAACAAGCACCATTTCCATCCAACGAGTCAAAGAGAACAAAATCGTCACTTCCTGTTAAACTGGCACTAAATAACCTATAATAAACTAGGATAAGCTACTGAATATAATAATTTTCATATATGAAAAACTACTTGCGCCTCAGAGCAAGCAGACGAAACATAATAAATGCTGTCATTGCTTTCGGAGGTGAATGCTGCTGATTGGGAACACAGACGTGTAAGACAATTATACAGAGATACTTTGATGACAAACTTTGCTCAGGTATTTCAGAACGACCAGAACAACGTTTCAGATGTTGTGGAACGAGATCAGTCCGCTGCTAGTCAAGTTATCCCGTCTCATAGCGCAAAGTCACAATACTTTTTTGATGCGCTTGGAGGAATTTATTGACAACATGTATTTCCATCTCCCATTGTCCGCATTAACCCTTTTTCGCACAAGTCAAAGTGAGCATAAAAACGTATTTGCGAATTAAGGGATTTTTATTCTAAATTTGGTGTTTCCATCACTCGTTTCGCATTCGATACTTCAAAATGCGCATTAAAACAGGGTGATGGAAACCCAGCTAATGAAACATCCCCTGTTGAAATGTATATCAATAATCTGAAAACTTCAGTCTGTCAGTCAATCAAATTCGAGGACTGGAATTAACTTTTGCATAATTATATTTAATTCAGTACCAAATATATTTGTGTGTGCTCTGTATTTGTGTACAATTTAGTGGTTGTCAGAATGTTGCTATGCAGTTGCTGAGGTGTTCCGATTCATTTTTAGCACTTTGATATGTGGTTTAGGTGGTCGACAGGTTGGATTCTAAGTGATTGTTAGTGTGGTTGATAAATAGTCTTTGGAAAAGTTATTTTGGAAGTTTCACCCATTTTATCAGCATGGCAATTGTACATCCTCTTGCTTAATCTGAAGTAATATCACTTGTTTTCTTGTTAGGATCTTAATTAGGCAGTGAACTTATCTCCACTACCTCAGAAGTTTGTTTCTGAAGAATGAGTCATGTAAAAATTGTAGACAATTTGCGAACAAAAACAGACACTAAGCTCCGCAACTGTGGTGAACTGTCAGCTTTGAGTCGTTTTCAGCGTCTGCTTCTTCTGTCGTTCGTATGTTTTTTTTTAATTAGCAGAGTCTTCAGTCAGTCAGTCAGACAGTCAGTCAGTGAAGTGTGGCACCAACACCTGGAGCTTCAGTTACACATCACTCCTGTGGAGGAATGTGCATTTCAGGCTGTTCTGTAGGCACTGTTCTATCTCTTATTTCCTTGGCAGAGTGTCACTTTCCTCAAGCATCATCAGTATTACTCCTGAGCTGGCCAAAAAGCTGTGGCTCTGTGTTCCTTTTGCTCCAATAATTTTTTTAATCCCCCAGAGAGAAGACGTGTATGTGTGTGTGCATTTACGCATCCATGCATTTGTGTAAAAACAGCACAAGCAGATAACGCATGGCCTGATTTGAAAGTAACGTCATTGACGTGTTCAGCCGACTGAGCGTGTGAGGCGATCAGATCCATGGCCATTTTTTTTGCCCCTGGTCTTTTGGATTCCGGAGGGTTTTACGAGGACCATGATGTCTTGGATGAAGAGAGAGCGTTGTCTATTTTTAGGTGTGTTTTTGTTTTAAGGACATGGCTGCCGTGTGCACTGCACAGATGGGCATATGGATGTTTTTCCCTTTTTTTTCTCTCTTTGCTTGTTTTCACCAGCCCACATGGGACTGCTCGATCTGAGAGTGGATTCTGTCAGAGATTTACAGTCTGTCTGAGCGGCTATGCTATTGAAGAGTGTCCGTTGTAGGTTTCACACATCGTTCATGCGCTACTGCCCAGTCAGTCACTTTCACGCAGGGGTACCTGCATATTATACAAGAGTTACTTCTGGTCTTGTTATTTGGTGGGAATGTTGATATTTAGACAGTACTGAGATGCTTCACTGTTTGTGTCATTTGTCATCTTTCAGAAACCAGAATTGCTCTTTACACCTTTATGCTCAAATTGATCATTTTTCTTGATATTAAAAGATAAAACGTTTTGTAAGACATAGACTGCATTATATGATGATCCAAAGAAAAAAATAGGGTTATAGGGTTGGAGGAGAGAATGAGTGGTGAACAGAAAGATGTGCTGTTAGATATTAGCTGTTTGCATCCATGCTTAATAGACACACGTTTTTACTGATCCATCCTGATCAATAAATAGTGGCAAAAATGCAATGAATTAAAAATTAATTGATTACTGTATTGTATTAAATGCACGTTTGGTTGTATCGAAATAAATACATTTAAATGTACACAAATATTCAAAAGTTTCAGTTAATTAAGATTTTAAAGAAATCAATTATTTTGTTTATCAAGGATGCATTGAATTAATCAAAAGCGACAGTAAAAGCATTTTTTTATGTTACAAAATATTTCTATTTTAAATAAATGCTCTTCTTTTTTACTTTTATTAATCAAGGAATCCTAAAAATATTTGTGTCAGTGTTTCCACAAATATATTAATAAGAAATGTTTCTTGAACACCAAATCAGCATGATTTCTGAGAATTGCGTGACACTGAAGACTGGAGTATAATAATATTTGCCATCACAGTAATACATTACATTTTACATTATATTAAATACAATAGGCTATATATGAAAACATAACAAAATTTTTATTTTAAATTGTAATATTTCAAAATGTTACATTTTGAACATGAGAGACTTATTTGAAAAACATAACAAAATCTTACTGACCTCGTACTTTTGAATTGTAGTGTATAAAGTATATGGCTTGATTCTTGAATCCTTTGATTCAGGTTCAGGGTTTCTGTAGGTTTTTTTTGCCCTTTGTAAAGCAAACATTTAAAATCAGATTATTCAGAAATGACCAATAGTATACTTCTCATCAGAAGATGCACAATTTAATGTCTGTAGCACAAATGTGCAAGATATACACAGAACTTTAATGTTTATTCAAATCCCTACCGCAATGCCTATAATCATGTATAATTTAATGGTTAGGTATCAAGTAAAGGTTTGTATGTCTATATGAGTGCTCATGGCCTAAACACACCTCTAACACACACAAGGGCCCAACTATTGCTCCACTTGACCTTTAGCTGCTTATTAGTGTGCCTTGAGGTATATGTGAGTGTCAGAGTGGAGCAGTAGTGACGTCCCTCCCATCTCTTCCTTCATGTGTCTCTCAGCAGAAAGGAGCAAATGTCATTAGCGAGGCCTGGAGGCTCCTCTTTCCTGCTCACAGACCCACTCACTCTCGTAATGTCCTCTTCCTGCTCCACAGGGTTAAAGCTTGGACTCATGGGATGGCTTGGGTGACAACCCGACTCAGAGTGGAAGCACTGGGAAGCCCGTTGTTCTTAAGGGCTGTAGCCATGGTGTCATGCACCCAGGGAGCGCTCATAAGCTACGAATAATTTATATTGATGCACCCTTAGGTTTTCTAGTGTGTTTTCTGTCAGTCTCGAACACTTTTTTTGAGTCTGTATAAGGGAAATTGTAGCCTCAGGCTTATGACATATTTTGAAATCACCACCAAACTTATTAACAAGACCTATACATCTTTTCAAAGTGCTAAATGGAGTTTACAGACCAGTGAATGCACAGTACACTAGCAACATTGAATCCAAATTAGCAATAATGCTAATGCATGCTATTAAGATATAGGCTACTGTTTAAAAATATGTTACTTAAAATTATTATATTTATCATATTTGTAAAAGGGCAAATAAAAATCAGAACTGCTATGCCAGCAGACAATTAGATCCTTGACTGATCTGATATTTCTATGGCTTGTGTAATGTTAAATCACAGCATATAATGTTATCAAGATTCTTACATCAAAAAACATAATTTAGAAGTAATAAGCTATTTTCTGTCCTGTTTTTAACCCCCCTCCTCAGAACGCTCTTAGCTAAGAGTCGTGTTTGTTTGACAGGGTACATTCCTCATAGATGGACGCTGCAGTGATTTAGGTCAAAAACGCATAAATGGTACACATCAAACAATCTGTAACAGACAAAGCAATTGTGAGCACGTAATCAAATTAGTCTCTCACACTTTTGTGTGACAGTGTTGCGACATTACTATGGGATCCAATATAGTAGGCAAAGCATTGTCTTTTAGTTTCAATCTTTCTGAAAATTCTGTCGAATTGTGTCTTGTTTGTAAACGAATCCGCAATAAAATGATTTGAACTGAACAAACTACCTAGTTCTTACTGATGCAGTCTGGATCTTCATTAAAAAAATAATGTTGGGATCAGAAGGAAGGCAGTGCAAAGTTTTTCAGCAAATCGGCACTGTTGTGTCTCGTCTCGTTGTGTTTGGAGCAATCTTTATCATTTGATTTCTGCATAATCCTGCTTTCTCTTCTTTTGTTATTTACACTACATGAGTTAATTTAGTGGGTGGGGCAGCGATGTAGAAGCAGGCAATGATCTTCCTTACATTCCACAAGTCGTTTTGGCAGACTGGCTTCAATATAAGCTGTTTTTAGTCTAATGAGTTTTGAGTTCTGAAATGTACAGGTTTTTATAGTACAATGACCTCTTTTATGTCAAAAGATCAAAGGAATTTTGGTTTCTCAGTTTATGACCCACTTAATTTATTTTCTTAATCCCTTGGCCAGTTTTCTAATTTGATTGGCTAAGCTCTGTTACATTATGCTATTTGCTTCCCTCATATAGATTTTAGGATTTACAAACATATTAACAGAAAGCTGGGATGTGTGATAGATATTTGTGTATTTGATGTGCTATTATTTTCAGAATTACATTTATTGCAATTAATTTATTTTATTATGAAAATACCATATACTGCTCATAAAAAGTGGGCTCTTTGCAAACCAATTGTCTTTCATTTTAAAAATAACTTTCTACATAACACTTTTAGAAGCGCTGAAATGTATTAATACTTTGTGTTTGGCAGCTGATGTTAATAGGCTAATTTGGCTGCAATACCTCTTGTTCTTGTGGCTTTGAATAATAATAATGTAAAACAAACAATTAAACAAAAAAAACTCTAATTTAGTATGCACATTAGTGTTGAGGACATTAAGTGAATCTTTTAGCAGGTAGCATTGTTACGCCACTAGGTGGTGATATATGACTGTTAAATAAATGGGTCAATTGAATCAATTCAGTCAACCAATTCGTTAAAATTGTTTACATTAATTTATACAAATATTACAAACATGAATTAATTCAGACACGAATCAAGTGGTGTTTTAAGGAGTCATTGAATCATTTACTCAAATTATTTTTTCAAAAACAAAAAGAAAAGTGACTTCTTTTTTGAGCGAGTCAATGAATCATTCACTCAACCGATTCGTTCACAGATCCATTCAGTGAAGCCAATGTTGAGTTGCTGAGAGACTAAATATCCTTAATTCTGCTGTGGATTTATTTGCAACTATGTTTGTCGGAGGAAGAAAATATACAACCTATTTGTCGATACTGACAAGTTATTCAGTATAAACTTCTTGTTTATTGAACTGTTGGTCTTGCTCGCATGGAATTGCTCAGATATGGTCCAGTGTAAATGTAGTGGCTGGCTGGACTTGTATTGTGTGTGTGTGTGTGTTTGCTGGCATGGGTTCCGCTCAAACTGGCTGCTGCCTGATTTGTATAATGCCAACTGGTGCTTCATATGCGTTTGTGTGTATTTGCACAGCTTGTGTTTACACGTGTATGTATATGTGTGTGTTTAGCATCATGCTATAGCATGGTGTGTGTTTTATGCTGAGCCTCCACTGGGCTGTGTTGGTCCTGTGTAGATGCACAGCTAGGCCATATGGACACCTTTATTAGGAGATCCCAGCATCCACCACTCCACTGCAACAGCTACTGCACATATTCTCCATCTGTTTCTTTATTCCCACTTCTCTCCTCCCGCATCCCTCATCTCACACCTCCCTTTCTCCTCCCACCCACTCTAATCTGTTTGTAAATGGGTAATTCACAGCAGGGTAAAAATAGACGTCATCATAATCTCATGTACCACCCCAATTAACAACAGGTCTCTATTTGGCCGGGAGGCTTTAAAGGCCGACAGGTTTATTAAGTGTTTTCATGGGGTTTGTTAACTGAAACACTAGCCGGTCAAAGCGAATGCGAGTGTCAAGGAGGCTGTTTAAGGGGAAAAGTAATGAGTTGGATTTTTGACAGAGTAGAGTGGCTACTTGAGTAGATGCCTCAGTAAATCCCACTAAGCTCACACATATATTTCTGTCTCCCATTCCCACTTATACAAGCTCTCAAGTTCACATTCATTACTGCATTTACTGTAACCCCTGGTAAAAACAATTATCACATCTTTATTCCTTTTAGTTCACTTTCTCGCTGTGACATTTAGTTCAATGTCTCTTTCTTGTGAATTTGAAGCTCCACTCCATTATATTAAGCACATTAAAGGGATGCTGTCTAATCGGCACGGAGTTGCTGCCGTCACCAGGGGGTTCTGGGAAATGTTATTGTCCTGGTGGCACTGTACAGCTCCTCCACTCTGCTCAATTGAGAATGAAAGGCCTGATGATCAGGCCAGTATATATATATATATATATATATATATATGTGTGTGTGATTTAAACATTCAGGGCTCTATCTATACACTTATTTTTTAGCACTTGTAAATGCATTTAGACTGCACATACCCTATTGCATAAATAATGTAATGAGATTTATGTTTTAAATATAAAAATAGGAATATAGAAACATTAAATGATAGAAAAATACAAGTTTTTTTTGTGCCGCGGAGCTGATACCCGCGAATAGTGGGATTTTGTTACGCTTTTGTTTTGTTTGACTTTTGATGTTCCTCATATGCAGACAACAGTCAAACTAAATGTACTTGAACCGGCAGAAAAAAAATTGGTGTCAGATAGGAGCCCGGGGCTTTGTTTGTAAACATTTTTGTTAGTGTAATAGAGCAAAAGACAATATTACAATTGAAGCCACTTAAAAATTAACTTTTTTATTGAATTGTTGCCCTGACATGAAGAAAAGTCTGCCACAGACCATGTTAACAAAACATATAATCATGCATTGCATTGCATAATGCATAATTCAAATACAATCCAGTTGTATGTCATGTATATTGAACTGTGATCTGTTTGGAAGTCCATCCAAACTGAAGTTTTTGTTGTCATTTAATGTCCTCATGTCGCTCCAAACATATATCTCTTTTTTATTTCGTTGAAAAGAAAAGAAGACATTTTTTAATTGAAACATCTGTAAGCAATTGTACTTGTTGCTTTCTATTGCTGTATTTGTTGCTTATATATTGTTGTTCCATAAACTTTCAAAATTTGGGCATGGAGATTTTAAAACTTGAGGGAACGACATGTTGCCATGAGTAAACAAACCTGCGTGACCACAGCAACTTGGGTGATGATATTTCATTTTGAATTAATACATTATTATACTAAGCACATAGGCCTAGGCTACCGGACTACATTGCGCATGGCAAAACTCAGCGAACCGAACATGTCCCCTCCCGCTCACTATAGATACAACTAAATAAAACATCAATTTATAACAAGTTTAAAACTGACCACACGGACCAGGGTCCATTTTTATGTAGCTTGTGTCTATTTTAAAATTGTAAACTGTTCTTGTTCCAATTCATTGTAATTGCAGTTTAAAAAAGTGATCAGCACGGCCTTCAAAATATTTCCTTTTAGTGCAAGAATGGAATTCTTCTGAGTGTGGAATGGCATGAGGGTGAGTAAGTAATGGCAGAATATTCATTGTGAACTATCCCTTTAAATATCACAGTTCTGTATTCATGTAACAGCTGTGGATTTCCGCTCGCTCACAGTAGAGGCTCTTGACAGCATAAAGCTCTTAGTCACAAAGGGCTAGAAAGGAACCCCATTAGGGAATCTGTGAAGGGGATTGGAAACTTCCTTAGGAAAAAAAGGAAGTGCAATAATAAACGGACAAAAGACAAGAGGGTGAATGAAAGCATACTACTGTATAGTTATCTATGGCTGGCTTACCGGACGTTAGTGTTACTGTAGCCTTAAGAGCACAGAGAGGAAGTAACATCTCTTCCCCGACTCTGCTGCATCTCCAGTTTGGCATAATGAGGACACCGCTGTACACTTGCTTCTCTCTACCTGTCCTATGAGAGGCAGCGGCTGATCATGTGACGTGCACAACACTCCTCTGTGTGCTCATCATTTTTGTCATGTGACCTCTGTATTCTGTGCCATCTAGTATCTCCACTGGGCATGTGATTGAGAGCGCTGATATTTCATAATGCTTTGGAGCTGGTTATTTGATTTGTATCAAATTTTCTATCATTGAGCTGTCTTTTTATGTGTGTTACGTATGATGGCTTCAGTAGATTTTCAAAGTCTCTGATCATTATTTTCTTACTTTCATTAGTGAACCTTGTCATTTAATATATGACATATATATATATATATATATATAGTGAATTGCTGACAACCTTGTTCCTTGTAATATATATATTCATGTTTCTCATTATATTTAGGACTGCTTTTTACACTTTTGAGGAAAAATTGATAATGACTTGGCAGAAAATTAAATTACAGCTTGCTTGGAAATTAAATATATCACTCACATTTTATCTCATGCATGGTGTTCACTGACACTTCTGTGTCTCAAAGATAACCAAATAATGCCAGAATTGAGGGTCTAGTTTTATGAACTGAAAAAATAAGTAAATCACAAAATAAATGATGTCACTTTTTGCTTAGACGATAATAGTTCGTCATAGAAATATTGCCACAGCTTTTTCATTTGTGATAGATTTTCAGTTTTTAAGATTGAAAATCTAGGTCTAGGATGAAAACATATAAAATCTATACAATAAAGCAATAACATCTATACATTAAAGATATTTGCAGAGTAGCTAAATAAATTAAAGTAGTTTTCAAGATAGTTGTAATGTGACTTTATATGACGCTAAGAAAAATGTAATCTGTTTTATTAAAATCAACTCCATAGTAACCATAATCAAATTGACTGGCTAATTTGGTCTTTAAGAGAAAACAATGAAACCTGATACATAAATCTTAACATGAAAGAGTGAGATGTAAAAGGTTTCAAGAACAACACGGTCAAGTACTCAAAGCCGAGTGTGAGAACAGGAGAGGTCTTACTTGTATACATATTCTTGTGTGTGTGTGTTTAGCTGGAGCACTTAAGAGAGAAAAACTAGTTAAAATCAGGTCATTTTCAGAAAGCACCGTTGCAAGTGTGTGAAAAAAAAAAGAGGAGACACAATGCTGTTGAAAGTGCTGAAAGGGGGAATGTGGGAGGGAAACGGCACCATAGCCTTGCCACATGGCTGGTCTGTGGGGTTAGCAGGGGGCAGCGCAGTCAACACTCCACACAGTGGGGAAGTTCCGGTGGAGGCAGGACTCAGCCATGGCACTGCTCATGTTACCATATGGTGCCACTCAGAGGATGGCAACCCCCATCCTCAGCCTCAGTGCCTGACTGAGTAGAAATAATGGCAAACTGTACTAGAGCCAATCCTGAAGAGCCAGAGCCAACAGACACATTGAGGCCGGACCTTGAGCATCCACGGCGTTGTCTGGATAATTGTCAAAACCGGATATTTAAGCAGTATGAGACAGAGAGGAAGCAAACTGTGAGGAGGAAGCCAGTGCTATAAAATTATTTGTAGAAATGATGACTTTTAGATGAAAAAAGCTTGTTTTTCATACAAAATTATACATTTTGTTAAAAACTTTCTTGGTAATGTGTACATTCTAGTTTAACCAACAAGGCAATCAATAATGTGAATGTTTGTTTACTGTCTCTCACTGGCAAATTTTCCTTGACATGGAATGCACAATATATAAATAGCAGTTTGGTTTTCAGATTATTATTATTTATTGTTATCTGTTGATATACTTCACATTGGATTAATTGTACATGGTAATTTCCCTTATTTTTTTACATTTAGGTGACCTTTGTCATTGTTTAATGCTTATTTAAAATCAATCTTTAAAAACACGAATAATGTAATAGTGCTGTTAAAAGTAATCAGCAACTCTTTAAATGAATATCCTATTTTTCATATTGTTCAAAATATAAAGTTTTGATGCCTAACTTCACTTTTCAGCTTTTAAAATGATTGATTTAGTGTTTTATTTGTATTGAATTTAGACAAAATGTTAGAGAATTTTTATACTGTGCTTTTATCGATTGTCAGCCATAATATAAAGAATGATCACTACATTAATGTATCACCTAGAATTTCATTATTACTGCATCTCTAAACTTGACAACACCTTCTTATATATTATTGACATTTAAGAAATGGACTAACGTTTGTTTTATTCTACTCTCTCAATGGATTTTCCCCTTTTTAAACCCTCATTTGGCCTAACAGAAGCATTGTTTTTCCATGCGGTAATAAGCACAACAAAATCAAAAGCCTAAACAATTTAGTTCATTTGAACCCCATTTATTTTAGGTGTCTGTCTGCAGAAATCAATCATGCATGGAGCTGCTACTATCTGGAAGGGGGGCTTAATTTCTAAATTGGAAGGGAGTGATTTTCTCACTATGTTCCTGATGCTTTTACATGGTGTACTTTGATGAATTTCCGCTCACTTTCAAACATTGATCTCCAGGTGATGGGATAAATCATTTCAGTTTGGCCTCAGTGACTTTGGTCCCCTTGTGAGAAGCGGAAGTCACCCTTTGCTAGATTTATAAGCAAAAGCCTTTAAAAAATGCAGTTAAACAGCTGTTTAATGCAAAACATGAGCAGCTGCCATATCGTAAGAGGCCTTTAAATTCATGGAACCAATAGAGTGAAAGTGCTGCGTTCATTAACGAGGCTAAATTTAGCCCATTTTTAGCAAGAGTAATGAGACTATTTCATTATCATAGGTACTTGAGGTGTGTGAGTTTGCTGGCTGCATACAGTGCTGCCTTGTTAGTTATTCAAGAAAATGTTAAGAGGAGGAATAGTCTTTTTCTACTTTGGGGTTATAGATAATAGTGGATGTTTGTGCAGTGACTATACGCATGACTATCGCATGCAAAATATCGCGCAACCCTACTCAATAGGGTTCAGGTCTGATTATTAAGTATAAAATATTAAGTAGGACAACTGTTTTCAATAATGGCTTCTAAAAATTCGACTTTTCCACTGCCTGTTGTCAGACTCCTTGTGCAAGCAAAACATCTCACTGGATTATTACAATTAATGGCAAAATGAATGTTTGGAAATGTGAACTGATATTTTCTCCTGACACACTACAGCAAAAGATAGAAATAACTGACTTAAAACCATGTTTTAGCTGGTGAAAATTCTAGTGTTCTTATAATTTTGGCCACCACTTTATATAAAATACCCGCTTTTTTATTGACATATATTGTATAATTGGCATTTTTGTTTCAAGCTGTTTTTCCTATTGAGCACCACGTAAATGTCCTGTGAATGGTGTTCTGGTTTGTCCTCTTGTGTTAGAAGATGAATGGAGCTGCTAGTGCCTGTGAGCTGCATTTATGGCTCCATCACAGGCTGCCAACATGCTCTGATCCCTCATAAACGCACGTTTGTCCCGGCATTCTCTGTGAATGATGTTGAATTTACACTGACTCAACCTCAGTAGTACTTTCACTACATCTCTGTCCCTCATCTGTCCTTTCACACAACATCCTGGCACAGATAGGGTGGATTTATGCCCATGTAGGGAGCCGTGGGACCTAGCGCACATGATAAATGGGCCAGTGTGTAGGAACCGACCAAAGCCTCTGCAGGAACGCTGCGCACAGCCAATGAGTTACAGTTGTGGCTCCTGTCATGGTGTACATTAGAACGAGCGGCTGCTGACAGCTGTTTAATCACGGACGTTTCCATGTGTTCGCCCGACGACATCAGCAGCCACTGAGACCAGCTGTCATGAAGCAGGGGAGAACGGAGTAAAAACCTGTCCCACCTCACGCATCTCCACGCCGGCTCTCCTCCGTGTCCCCACACTTTATAATTAGAGCTTCCTCATACCTTAATTACACCAAGTTCTATGCTAATGCCGGAGTCCTGTGAATTGCTCGCCGTTTCTTGCAGACTCTGTGCCTGATTTGCATTTCACAAAAGTTTTACTTCTATTCCTGGATGAAAGGGAGAGAGAGAAAGAAGCAAATGATTTGTGATGGGGAAGAGGGGTTTGTGCTGGTAAAGCAAAGCTGTGGTTCACTTTCATATAACCTTGTGCTTCACTTATGGGTTTTGTTTTATGTGCTGTCTCAATTATAGCAAGCCTGGGCTGCTTTCCTGAATATCATTTCCGACTCAGAGTACAAAGCACTTTCATATGTTCTTTTACAGTGCCAAGCTCAATGTTTGTCTCTGTTTCTCATGTTTTTCATAAAGTCTTGGAAGGTTTTTGTAGTCTAGTGCTGCTCAATTTCATCTCAGCGTTGACTTTGTGCTCCGTTGTTCATCGGAGCTAACTAAAGGTCATTGTGCTTTGAAAGTTTGAAAGGGGAATGAATATTACATCTTAATATTGAGATGAGAAGAGTGCATGCTTAATGCAACCTGCTTTCCTTTTTTTATTGGAATTGGGATCCTATTTCAAACCTTTTGGAATTACGTGCCTTTTTCCAGTTTCACTTTTAGCAAAGAAGAAAATGCCAAAAAGTCTCTTTAATATTTCATATGTTTTTCCTATACCAGCAATTAGAATTAACTGAGAGATATTAGTTTTAGAGTTTCATAAGAGATCTCAAATTGCTGTATCTGTGCTATTTGCTTTGTGTCTATAATCAGAACTTTCAGTATAAATTCAAACATTTCTTGTGAAATTTTTTAACACCAACTTATTTGAGCTGAGCTATTAGCCTTAACTCATACTGTTAAATGCTGGGTCTCTCATTTTCTGCACATTAAATTTTGGCACATGAAATCATACAGTATATCATTTTTATTGTCATATTTTAAGAAAGCCTGTTATTTAACATTTAAAAAATATGGAGTGTCTATTTACACTAAGTGCAAATAGTGTACTTGTTGGCTGAGGCTATTTATACTAACTCTGCCCACCAACGATTGGGACAGTCAACACTGGAAAAAGACGCTCATTGATCATTAGTTTCAGTGGTGTAGATGGTAAGGCGCAAGCTTTTTGATGCGATTGACCCGAGTTCGAATCCACCTTTCGGCGAGCTTTTTTTTCTCCCTTTTCAAATCTCACATCGGAAAGGCATTGTTTTCAATAAAAATGAAGGAAATAATCAAAAAGTTGAAAATAAAGTATGGTAGGGTTAGGGTAGGTGTAGGAAGGGCATTATTGACCCAATAAGGTGGCATACATTTAATAGTTTGAATTAAAATAATAATTTACACTCAATACATTATTATTGCATACTTTTTTTATAATGTACTACAATACTGAGGTGCAGATAATTGCCACTGTTTGCAATAAGTAGTATAAATCGCTCAAAATCTCAATTTTAACAGTGTAAAATAGAATCTATAGCTATTTGCACTTAGTGTAAATAGAATCTAATTGCTATAGCTGCTGCCTTAAAAATTGCACTTGATATATGGATGGATGGATATTTTATTCCTCCTAAGACATTTTAGTGCATTCGTAAATGATAATCCAGCTAAACTGGATAAAATATTAATGGAATATTATTCAAATAAATACAAAAATATATATCTGACTTTCTGTAGTTCTCAGTTATGGTGAATATTACAACCTCAGACGACCGTGTCGAAAATTTGACATTTTTATAAATATTTCCCACAAATGTGTAATTTAATACGTAGTTGTTTGTGCACTTTTTTATATTGTGTAATTGTAATTTTCTTCTTTTAATACCAAAAAATGTATAATAAATGTATTGTATTGCATTGTATTGAACTCTTAAGTCTCATTGGCAGTGAAAAAGCAACCAATTTCGTTTTTTAATTGGAACATCTTGCAGTCACATCTTGTCACTCCTGTGTCGGAGCTTGTCCTTTATGTTTATCTTTGACCCCCAGGATGTTGAGGAACAGGAGAGCAATAGGGGTGCACAGGGGGAGGGAGACAGGGTTTAGGACTGGGGCAGGTGTTTAGATCATCTCCTTGTCTTTCTCTGGGGCACGTTCTGCATGGATGGTCGCGCATTCATCACATTCCGTAGGTAGCATATTCTTTTAACTCTACATGTAGGTTGCTTGTTTTAATATACGTCACATGATATCGTCATGGCGGAGGAGTCTGTGAGGAAGACCCCTTTAGCGTAAGTAAAGCTCTGGATAGATTCATGCTTGAGACCTCAGTGCTGTTTGGACAGGGGAAAATTCTGGATATGGGTTGTATGTATGTGTCATGAATCTGTTTAGTAGTCGCTGGTTTGTTTGGAACTCTTTTGGAAGACATTCATGTAGTCTTTAAGCATTCTTCATCTACATGGTGGAAAGAACATTAGACTGAAAGAAAGACTGAGATTTGGTAGTGGAGTTTCCATGAGTTGTTTCACTGTAGATTTTTATATCTCTGTCCTTTAAAAATATCATGATACTGTCATCAATTACTGCTCTAGCTTCAGAATAAGTGCTTACTAGCAACATATTTTCCAAGTTAATACATACCTTGAAGTTGGAGTTGAGATTTCGTCATGTGCACAAAAATGGTCAGTCAGGGCTATGTTGTTTGGTTCTGTTCTGTGAGATGATTTTTTGAGAAAACAGAGTAACCATTGAACTTACTGTGAAAATTGGTCAGTTTGTTATAAAAAAACATATTGACAATTAATCTGACCTGAATAAATATGGGGCAATGCATATAAGTCAAATTAGCGTATCAGGTCATCTTCAAGTCACATCTCTGATGTCAAATTTGTTGGTAAAAATTTTAAATCTGCTTGTTAAAATTGAGGGATTATTATGTTAAAAAGTAGAATTTGCTGGTAAATGTTGAGGGTTATTAGGTATAAATGTTACATTTACTGGTAAACTTAAGGAGGGAGAGGGGTTATTAGGTAACATTTTTACAAAAGGCAAAAGAAGATATATTCATTTGATGGATTATTGGGTTACAATTTTACAAATGTTAAAAAAATTACAAAACTGTAAAATTATTAATTTGACGGACAATTTGGTTAAAATGTCACAAAAATGTAACATTTTTAAATTATTAATTTGAGGGATTATTGGTTTAAAATGTTACACATTTTACAAAATGTAAAATTATTAATTTGAGGGATTATTGGTTTAAAATGTTTTAAATTTTACAAAATGTATAATTATTAATTTGAGGGATTATTTGGTTGATTTTTTTTTTTTTTTTTTACAAAATGTAAAACTATTAATTTTAGGGATTATTAAAAGTTACACAATTTTAAAATTATTCATTTGATGAATTATTTGGTTAAGATGTCACAAAAAAACAAAAGGTAAAATTATTTATTTGAGGGATTATTGGGTTAATTTTTTACAAATATTACAAAATGTAAAATTATTAATTTGAGGGATTATTGGGTTTAAATGTTACAACTGTTACAAAATGTACTAATTATTAATTTGAAGTCTTATTTGGTTAAACATTAAAAAAATGTCACAAAAATATACAATTATTAATTTGGGGGTTTATTAGGTTAAAAGTTTGAAAAGTTACAACATTTTAAATTATTAATTTGAGGGATTATTGGGTTAAAATGTTACAAATGTAAAAAAATAAATAATTTGAGGGATTATTGGATTAAAATGTTACAAATATTACAACATTTTAAAATTATTAATTTGAAAGATAATTTTGTTAAAATGTCACAAAATTAAAATATGTAAAATGATTAATTTGAGGGATTATTGGGTTAAATTTTTTAATTTGGGTAAAATGTTAAAATGGAGGGATTATTTGGCTAAAATGTTACATTTGCTGGTAACATGTGCAAATTGAGGGACTATGTTAAATTTACTCATAAGATTGGGAAGCTATTAGGTAAAAATGTGACATTGGCGACTATTGAATTTGAACCTAAAGTTATTCATGTCCCCTTTCTCTTTCTCTGTCTCCTCTCCCCTTCCAGTTTGCACCAGCAGTTTGCCAACTACAAGGAGCAGGTGAGGCGGATTGGGCCGGAGCCCCCCCAACAGAGGCAGCAGGGCCAACACAAGGATGACGCCCCCACCTGTGGCATCTGCCACAAGACCAAGTTTGCTGATGGCTGCGGAAACCTGTGCTCCTACTGCCAGACTAAGTTCTGTGCCCGGTGCGGGGGGAGGGTCTCTCTGCGTTCCAATAACGTGAGTACCACCTACATTGCGTAAGTGGCCAGACTGTTTTTCGTGCTTCCTCCACCTGCATCTGCACACATTTAAGCAGGGACTGGGAGAGAACAGCGCTGGGTGGATGAGAGAAAGGTTAATTGGGCATTAGTCAGAGGAGATGACGCTGCTGGTCACCGGGGGGTCGCCGCACACCCACGCTGGGATGCCCAAGTCGGTGCTGAGTCTCCACAGGGGCAGCCGTCCCACACAAAGAGAAGCACCTGAAATGGTGGTGGCCCACCTCCTGGAGTGTGATATTTACCTTCACTTTCTATTCCTTCCACTGAGTCCAGAGCGCTAATTAGTGTTCAGTCATAATGAGTGCAGTGTAGGGAGTCAACAGGAGAGCATTAGCTCACCGACAGAGGCAGTAGAGTAGGGAGTGAGGTCAGGGAGGTGGAGATAAGGGTAAATGTAATTAATAACACACTGATTTAGTTACAGATGTATCCAAGTAAATATGTACATTTTTATTGCTACTATAAGCCAGGCCATTTGTAGTGTAACTATTGTCTACGCCTGCCAATGGCAAGTGAATTGACCAATTTTATTGGCAGTCAATGTGTGCTATCGGGCATTTTTTATTTACATTTTTTAATAAGTTAATAAAAAAGGTAATTATCATTTTGCTTATGAAAATGAATTATTTTTTAGCCATACAGTGACGAATACATTAAATTAATATCATGAATAATGCTAGTTTTATGAAGAATGAACAATATATTGGCTCAGGATTAGTTATCAGTATTCGAAATTGTATAGTTTTTTGTTAGCTCTCGAAACTGGATATTTAATTGTACATGCTCATTCCTATTTTACATTTAAATTACTTTTGCCACCAATCAAAATTCTCACTTTGTTAAACTTTAAAATGCTAATAATTGAATTACACTTTTAAATAAAACATTTAACAAATGTCAAAATTAATATCTAGAGTGAATTCAGGTAAATAGTGCAACATTTTGCTATTGAGAAGACATTAAAATGTTTTTAGTATTTTAAAATCATTAACAATAAAATATATTTTAGTGTTTTTTTTTTCATTTTATTTAGACAAAATTTAATTTGTATGTATCTACCATGTATTGGTTATTGGCTTAAAATATTTATCTGCTTATTTGCATCAGCCAGAATTTGAATTTAATTACATTCATAATTTAATAAGTACATTTTGCACTGAGATTATGATTTAATTCATGTCAGCTAGGATCTGATTGCTTTTGTATTGAGATGTAACCCCTGACATAACTCCCAAAGCTGATTTGTACTTACATTTGGCACTTCATGAGGTTTAATTTTGGTTTCGATGTGAGAAAGCTAAGATAGGGCCAGTCTTGAGTCTAGAAGCTGTTCAGATGCTTTTGTCTGTGTTTGAGAAGGTAGGAGAAATCCCATGCGTGATGCAATGGAAGTGAAGTGTTGGTAGTGGATGGGTGCTGCCCTGCGGTTAGTTTCGCTGAAATGAGCGCATGTTGTTTCTCGGAGCCCTTTGGCGTGTGCTATTAATGAGAGTGCCAGTCTTGATAATGGAGTCGCTAGATGCCTGTAGGTTAAACATAGAGAGCTACACCTACTCAATCTGGTAGACTGGAAACAGTAGCTAAAAGCGATGAAATACACTTAATAGCTCCATTGCTATGAGTAGCCTGAGCTGGTCCAGAGAGAACAGACTCGAAAAAGTTCAATTAAATGGCTACAAAAATCACAAATGCCCCACACAGTGCACATTGTACAATTCGTACCACTACATTTATATTTTAGCAGAATAAACAGTAAAAAATATCATGGTTTTCAAAAAATATTAAATGGCACAGTTGTTTTCAACATTGATAATAAGTTTAATGTTCGCCAAATCAAAATATTAGAATGATTTCTGAATGATCGCGTGACACTGAAGACTGGAGTAATGGCTCCTGAAAATTCAGCTTTGTCATCACAGGAATTATTACATTTTAAAATATATTCAAATAGAAAACAGTTATTTACATTTTTTATAATATTACATAGATCCCTTTATTTTGTTCAAGTAAATACATCCTTGGTGACCATAAGAGACTCTCAAAAACATTACAAAACCTTACCAACCTCAAACTTTCAAATGGTAGTGTTTATATGCACAATTACATTTATTTTCAAATGGCAAAAGTATTTTTTAAAGAAATGTAATAAACTCCCAGCCATAAAAATTGCAAACTGCTATTAAAGTAATACAGTAAATTGAACTAAACAAGGCAGCTGGCTGTAACATGATGTTTTTTAATCCCTAATTTGCATGAAATTTGAAGTTAACCAATCCTCTTCCTCCATGCGAGTTGATACGTATGCCAGCCTCCAAGGGATACGTGTCTAAAATGATGTGTCCTGCAGTGTGACTGAATGGATTCTTCATTAACTGCCTGTCATAGGTGTTTGACTGCCATTTAATGAAGGTTCCATATGTAGAGAGAGAATGGAAGAGACATTCAGCCATATTGTGGACATTCTATCAAAATAACCTTAACTATGTACGATTTTTCATTATGTAAATGAATGAAAACTGGTACAGAGTTTACACCTGCCTTTAGTGGGCATTTGTTTGTCAGAGTGCAGGTGTAGTTATACAGTATCATTTTAGTGGCTGTGATTGTTTTTGCTATGGTGGCTCTGAAGCAGTAGGACCTACTAAGCGGAATGTCATTTTCTCGTTTTCAGCGACCCATGCACTACCTTTATTTCCACTGGGAATTATTCATGGGAAATCTAACCTGCACCTCTCAGGTTTTCCCTGTGGGTGGCAACATACTTGCAAATGTACACTACCGTGATCTGTCCTGAAATAACAGCAAAGAAAAAATGAATAAATCCACAATATAATGTAAAACATTCCTAGATATGTTTGCTTTGCAACTGAAAAATGCCATTTGTATTTTGACACCTTTTGATTCAGCTAATGCCAGTCTAGAGCTGTTTTTGTGTTTATTATTCTAGTATGCATCTAAATGGTTTTTTAGTTTGTTTTCATATCTGATTGTCATTTCATACTACTCTCTTGTTCTTCTCCTCCACCCACCATCCTGTTTCTCTCTGTGATGCTGGAGAAGAAAGAGGACAAAGTGGTTAGCATTTTCTATTCTCTTTTTGTGACTGATAGTGGGCATGCTGATCTGAAAGTGTTCTTTCCCTCACTCCCTTCATTCACATATACAAGTTCTTCAGTGTTTTTGAGTTTCACTCTGTTAATTCATTGCACTGTTGTGTTTGTTAGGTTTAGGTTGTTTGAGCTTCTCTATGGCTTATTTTCATACGCTACCTGCATAACACCCAGATTTACAAAAGTTGTATAGAGTATGTGTTTTGTGGATTTCCCTGAATAATAATGTAATTTAGGTGATGCATCCATACACACCCAGATACAGAATGATTTTACTGCAAATAGATACAGTAGCT
>QVTF01020769.1:0-69843 GCA_003573665.1 Oxygymnocypris stewartii
CTCTCTCTCTCTCTCTCGCCTCTCTCTCTCTCTCTCTGTCTCTCCCATCTCTCTCTCTCTCTCTCTGTCTCTCCTCTCTCTCTCTCTCCCTTCTCGCTCTTCTCTCTCTCTCTCTCTCTGTCTCTCTCTCCTCTCTCTCTCTCTCCTCTCTCTCTCTCTCTCTCTGTCGCACAGGTTCTGGCTGCCGCCGGCCACTAATTAACACACAACAGCACTATCGATTTCTCATTGGCCACAATCGCAGGTGCTCTTTGCTGCGTCCACTGCACTTTCCTCAGACAGACGTCTCATTCTGCCTCTGTTTCTGCTGATATCTACAGCCGCAGAGAAGTCTTCACACACTTCTGATATGTGACGTGCTGACACTGAAAACAATGTCCACACAAGAAACATTTACAATAACGCACTTACAATGGAAGTGTGCAGTCATCATCGTAACAGACATTAATCGATATAATTAATCACACAGTTTCTAAAATATTGAAACTAAATTTGACATTTATTAACAATGAAACCTATATAAATTAATTATTTATTATTTGCATTTATAATTGTTAGTTTATAATAATGATCAATTTTTAAATACAATGTTTTATAATATACATTATTATTGTAAAGGTATATTTGTTTTAAATACCTATTATTTTTACATTTCATTATTGCCGTTATTAATGCACTTACAGTGGAAGTATGCAATCAGAACCATAAGAAATCTTTATAAATGCAATTAAATTAAATTCAAGACTCAATTCAAGATTATTTGTATAGTGCTTTTTACGATACATTCGTTGCAAAGCAACTTCACAGGAAATTAAGTTTCTAAAATAGATTTATATTGTAGAAACTCAATATAGTTAACTTACGGCAAATTTGGTTAATTCAGTATATTCGCTGATGGTTGTTTCCTCTGAGGTCCACTGAGGGGCTCGTCATCATCTCTTCTCAGGTGTTCGGTCATCTCAGATCATTTAAGGGTTCAGACTGAAGCTTGTGTAATTATGGGATGTTAATCCCGTGGCAGAAATAGAGAAACAAATAAGACAATTAGCGTAGCAGTTGTTCCTTCCAGGAAAAACCCAGGATGAAATTACCAGTTTAACCCAAGCTAAAGCATAATAATGTGCGTTTGATCAGATAGACTGGCAGTACAAGATTTTGAGATGCATTATATGAATGCTTGGCTAAAGAGATGTGTCTTTAATCTAGATTTAAACTGAGAGAGTTTGTCTGAATAGGCAAGTAATAATATTTTGTAACTGATACGAAACTTAATAGGTAGCCAGTGCAGTGACTGTAAAATTGGAGTAATATGATCATATTTTCTTGACCTGGTAAGGACTCTAGCCGTACTATCTGTAGCTTGTTTATTGAAGATGCAGGACAACCACCTAGCAGTGCATTACAATAGTCCAGTCTAGACGTCATGAAAGCATGAACTAACTTTTCTGCATCAGAAACACTTAACATGTTCCGTAGCTTGGAAATGTTTCTAAGATGGAAGAATGCTGTTTTTGTAACATTGGAAATATGATTTTCAAAAGATAGGTTGATGTCTAATATAACACCCCAGATTTTTGACTGTAGAGGAAGTAACAGTACATTCAGCCTAGTTGCAAATTGTAATCCAAGATATTCTGTGTACTGACGCAAGAAGCAAGTCATTTGTAATTTTAACAAGTGCAGTAAAGGTAAAATTACTCTGTTGGCTGTGAAGTCAAGACATTTGCAAGAAAATTTTATATTCTGTAGTTTTGTCTCATATTCATCTTTTAATCATATTTGTAAATGTCTTGATTCCACAGCCAACAGAGCAATTTTGTCTTTACTGTTCCAATACTTTTGCAGGGCACTGTATGTAAAGTTGTGAGTGTACAGCTTGTATAACAGTGTAAATTTGCAGTCCCCTCAAAATAACTCAACACACAGCCATTAATGTCTAAACCGCTGGCCACAAAAGTGAGTACACTCCTAAGTCAAAATCTCCCAATTGGGCCCAATTAGCCATTTTCTCTCCCTGATGTCATGTGAATTACAAGGTCTCAGGTGTGAATGGGGAGCAGGTGTGTTAAATTTGGTGTTATCGCTCTCACTCTCTCATACTGGTCACTGGAAGTTCAACATGTCACCTCATGGCAAAGAACTCTCTGAGGATCTGAAAAAAAGAATTGTTGCTCTACATAAAGATGGTGCACACTGCATCAAATTGGTCTGCATGGCTGTCGTCCCAGAAGAAAGCCTCTTCTAAAGTTGATGCACAAGAAAGCCTGCAAACAGTTTGCTGAAGACAAGCAGACTAAAGACATGGATTACTGGAACCATGTCCTGTGGTCTGATGAGACCACGATAAACATATTTGGTTCAGATGGTGTCAAGCATGTGTGGCGGCAGCCAGGTGAGGAGTACAAAGACAAGTGTGTCTTGCCTACAGTCAAGCATGGGGGTGGGAGTGTCATGGTCTGGGGCTGCATGAGTGCTGCCGGCACACAGTTAATTGAGGGAACAATGAATGCCAACATGTACTGTGACATACTGAAGCAGAGCATGATCCTCTCCTTTCGGAGACATGTCTCCAGACCTAAAACCTAATGAGCATCTGTGGAGCATCCTCAAACGGAAGGTGGAGGAGCGCAAGGTCTCTAACATCCACCAGCTCTGTGATGTCATCATGGAGGAGGACTACAGTGGCAACCTGTGAAGCTCTGGTGAACTCCATGACCAAGAGGGTTAAGGCAATGCTGGAAAATAATGGTGGCCACACAAAATATTGACACTTTGGGCCTAATTTGGACATTTTCACTTAGGGGTGTACTCACTTTTGTGGCCAGCGGTTTAGACATTAATGGCTGTGTGTGTGTTATTTTGAGGGGTCAGCAAATTTACACTGTTATACAAGCTGTACACTCACTACTTTACATTGTAGCAAAGTGTAATTTCTTCAGTGTTGTCACATGAAAAGATAAAATATTTACAAAAATGTGACTGGTGTACTCACTTCTATGAGATACTGTGTGTGTATTTATATTATTTTAATATAATACAATTATCTTCATTATATATATATAAAGTTTTTGTTATTAAATATATATTTATATGATAATAGGAATAATAATTGCAATGTTATAATACTGTTATAACTTTTTTTTATAATTATTTTAAGATTACAATTATTTTTTTAAATGTTATTGTTTCATATTTATAAATGTCATTATTACATTGTTAAATGTAGAGTTATCTTAGTTTTTTTTTATACTGATTATTCCTACATTATGCAAATATTGATGTTATATTTATTTTTATATTTATAATTATTATTATTACTGTTGTAAAATATTTTTATTTTATTATTATTAATGTTAGGTAAAATTATGTTAACATTTCCAGTCCGGTCTGTGCATAGTTGTAATATCAATCATGTTTTTCCTTAAGAATTAAAATGCTTTAGCACAAATACAATCTTCACATTTCTGCTATCAACTCTCCCAAAAGTCTTCTCGCATCAGTTTCCATTGAAAGTGCGTGACTGTTTCTGGCGGTCACTGTAAGTTTGACTGGAGCTGAATTTATCTGGAGGAGCTGCAGTAGGTGTTGAGGTCTGGCCGTCTGCGAGTCTTTCTCATTCCTCCTGACAGCTTCAGGCGAGAGCGTGTAAAAATAGCCTTCAGTTGCAGCAGCTCTGACGAGTCCCTGCTTCTTGTTCCTGTGCGCGGCACCCATGGGCTCCTCATAAATCAGTGTCTGCGGAGCCAAAGTTCCCCTGGACCCTCAGCTCCAGCAGTCATGATTATTGCTCTCGCTTACTCTCTACACATTTGTTTGAAACACTCTGGTTATTGAAAGTTTTAATTTTATAAGAACTTAAAGACCAAGACTGTTTTATAGAAATATATGAAAGTAGTTTTATTCATTTTAAAAGTTTTATTTAGTTAATAAAATCTACCTTAATATTCTAATTCTATTCATTATTTTTGTTTATTATTATTGATTGTGTTTACGGCTTATATGTGTATATATATATATACACATATAACAGACAAACAAATTATTTTAATTATTATAAATTGAATTGTATTTTTATTATTAATATTAACATGCTGTAAAATATACTATGCATCAAGTATTTATATACTATATTATGCTATGTAATAGTATAATATTTGAATATTTATTGTATAATATATATATATATATATATATATATATATAGTGATAATTAATCAATTTGTTGTAATTAATGAACTTGTTATAAGTTCATAGTTATTTTTTTAATACGTTTTTATATTATATTTTTATTTAATTTTTATTTAAATTTTTATTTAATGACGTATAATATCGCATATATAATGTTTTAAATTCACATTTATTTTAGCATCAGATGTTTATAATATTTAAATTATGTATAGTTTATTTTAATTTTCAATTATACTGTATTGTGTACACACTAATTTGTGTACACATTAGTGCGGTCAATCGATTAAAATGTTTTGTTAAACACAGATTAATCATGATTAATCACAAATTTAAAATACTAGGATTTACCTGTAAATCTTTTGAAATAAAGAAAGGCATGACAAAATTTTTTTGTAAAGCATTACAACAAAATGCATTATGAAGAAGATTTGGACCTGTTCTGCAGCTGCATTGGAGCTAATATTAGCATCATGCTTCATAAGACAATTTAAGAGATTAATAACACACTTTTACTCAGAAATCACTTCAAACCACCATCGAGTGTTTGTAATAATCGCATGCGTTAAGGCGTTAACGTTGACACCCATAATATATATATATTAGGGGTGTAATATATATATAAAAAAATCTATATATTGTTTAGAAATCAATTGTTTTAATTGTATTTTTTTTTAAATAGTTGTAATATATTTTAATTGCATTTAAATTTGTAATAATGTACAATATATCATACATATAATATTTTGTAACAATACACAATTTTTCTATGTAAATTCATACTTCTTTAGTTGTATTGTGTAAACGTGTGTGTGTTTGTGTATACTATGCATACATGTAGAATTAAAACCTCTCTCTCTCTCTCTCTTATTTTTCAGTATAAAAGCAAAGCTTTAATTGTGAGCACAATTGGTTTTCCTTTCATGCAGTGGCTCAGCGTTTTTCATTTTCCTCTGGCTTCAGGCGCTTCACATCCGGTCAATTGGTCCGTCTCCGTTCCGCAGCCTTCTGGCATAATCGAACAACAAATATTTGTTTACACGCGCGCCACAAGACACATTAAGCACGCGGGCCCGGTCTTAAAGCTTGGCTAATCGCTCCTACATTGTTTATAGTGTCCTGATGGTATAATAAAGCACGCAGCACATGTAAATGAAGCCTTTGAGTGTTTATCCACAGAGATATGTTCGACGTGTTTTTCCTTAATAGCACATTAGACACGAAGACGTGCTCGTTTTTTTACATCATTCACTGCAGCACAGAAAAGCAATTACGCCGGATGAACGTGCGAGCAGCTGAAATTACACCAGCAGAAGCAGTGAGGTGAAATCCAGAGATTGTCTTACTATAGGGAGTTAAGAGGGTCTTTATTACTACTATACAGCTCCGGACGTCATGTGACCCATTCTGTTTACACCATCATGCTGGCAAGCAGGGACAGCTATATAATATAATGGGGACAGCAAATATAAAATGAATGGCACCAGCATGAGTTTCAAGGCAACGAAGTATACTGCGCACTTTAATTCAAAAGACATAGATCTGTACATAGCAAACTTAATAGATTAAACACAACAGATCCCTGTAATGCCCTCGGGGTGATTTTAACGTGTATCAATGAAGGAACAGATAGCATTCCTTACCTGCAGTATCCTTAACTACCTCATCAACTTTCCCTCGTCCTACTCCGGAGACTCTTCAAAAGCTTGGAGGGGTACAAATGGACACGATCTAATTTTGTGAGGAATGTTCAACTTTGGAGTCTGCCGGTGTTGTGTCGACTTGTGCTAACTTACCCTGTCAGATTTTGCTACCTCTTATTCAAAACAGTAGGTAGTACAATTTGACAATGGAAAATGCTACCTGTAAAAGTATGGTTTGTTAACATCTACCCCAAACCTAAACCTACCCTTACAGTAATGCAGATACATTAAATATTGTTGTTGGCTAAAACCCACTTTGCCGCTTTTGGAAGGGTAAGTCAATTGAGTTGTTAGCTAACATAATCGAACCTAGCTGTCCTTGTAGGTAGCCAGAATAGCTATATCACTGTGAGTACAGTATGCATTATAAATGTCATGATATCTTAAGACATTCCCAGACATGAAAATATCCAAATGAGGTGTCATTAGTTGCCCATTGGTTGTGTTGGTTAGCATTTTAGCTTTATTTGTTAGAGTTTTATTGCAGTGAACCATTTTCGTTGTCTATCGGCATCCGTAGGAAAACGATAAAATGATTTTCTCTTTGCTTTCTGTTCTGGCATACTGGCGCACAACAGCTGTTTAAATAGTAAGGTTTGTAAGGTCTAAACAGTCTGGTTTTAAATTATTGTTCAATCACTGTCGATACCACTCTGACGCTCTCCTGATTACCTGCCCAAATGGGGGAGTTTAGATGTGTAACGTCAACCTCCGGAGTCTATTGGAGAAAGCGTAATGGCTAACTTGGATCACGTGTGCCTTGATAACCAATCACATTACAGCCTTGACATCTTTGAATTTCAGTCAGAGTTGTGCGACACTCAATTGTCCTTTACGGATATCATAGGAATGAATGAGAAGTGCCATAACCTGAAGCCAACCTGTCAGAAAACGTCAGTGACTTCTCTTAGAAAACAGAAGTTTTTTGTGGTAAACTCTAAAAATAATTCAATCCGAAAGTATTGTTTAGTGTAAAACATGTTGCGGATTAGCAGATAGGCTGTCGATTCATTAAATTATGAGCTATTTCCAATAAAAAGCTGTTTATTCAGTGTTGTGAAGCCTCTCATCCATCCAAAAAAAACGACCTCTGGTCTCCTTTCCCATGTTCTCCAAAAGCGGAAGTGTTAGCTTTAGCCGTTATGCTTTTTTGGCTAAAGGTTGCAGGCTTGCCTTCTAGTGGCTTTGGTAAAATCGCTGCATGCAGATGCCATTGTGGCACATTACGGCAGAGGTCCTCCCGTCAGGTCAAATCACCCATATACAGTTCCTGACAGCAAAACAAACCACACCGAGGGAGCAAGAGCAACAGCTGAATGGCTTTGATGAATGGCAATATTTGAAACTGTACATTTTGATCTGACTTGAAAACTTAAAGGGACAGTTCGTCTAAAAATGTTGAACAGAAGTTGAATCTGTTCCATACCTGTATGAGTTTCTTTCTTCTGCCGGACACAAAATAATACATTTTGAAGAATGCCTTACATATGCAAAACAATAAGTGATCACAAATGGTTCTAGTAATGGTAACTGTTTTCTTTTATAGTTTTTCTCTGTCAGATTAGTGGAGAAAGTGTTTTAAAACTAGTTGTTTTGCAGAATATCAGTTATATATGACGTGAGAATAAGACCTGAAGTTAGGAAGAACATTTTAAGGAAAATATAATTATAGTTTTATTATTAATTTTTTCTTCTCATACCTTGTCTGTGGTGTAAAAACACCCCTGGCTAAATGCCCCCAGAGGGCATCACTTCCCACTCTGATAATTACTATAGTTATGTTCTGAACATCATGTCCTTTCTTCTTCTAGATGTAATCTATCTCTGTGGTCGAATAAAAATATTTGGACTTTATTTCAAAAAATGTCCTCAGCTTAGCATAGTGTAACGGATGTATGCCAGTAAGGGCTGTGTGTAAACCTCACTCCCCTGACCTCAAAAAGAGGCGCTCTAGCGACTGACGCTAGAGGCTGTAGCCTTTGGCGTTCCTTGTTAGAGCGCCCGCCTGCCGCGCCGGAGTCCCGGGTTCGAGACCCGCTCGGTGAGTTGGTGCGGACTCGTGTCGGGGGGGTTACATTGGTGCCGTGACCCGGATGGGAGTGAGGTTTTGGGGGGTGAGTGTAACTGATGTATGCCAGTAAGGGCTGTGTAAACCTCACTCCCCTGACCTCAAAAAGAGGCGCTCTAGTGACTGACGCTAGAGGCGCCTTTGGCGTTCCTTGTTAGAGCGCCCGCCTCCCGCGTCGGAGTCCCGGGTTCGAGACCCGCTCGGTGAGTTGGTGCGGACCCGTGTCGGGGGGGTTACACTAGCAAGCGTGTTGGCTAGACAGTTAGCATCAGCTAACCATATTTACTTATTTTCAGTATGGTTATGAATAAACATGCATCTGTCTATAGCTAGTTGATCTTAACAATATAAAAATTGATACTGTTGATAAACAATATAAAAACAGACGTCACATAAGCCTAAATGCGTAGCATTTTAATAAAAGTGCTAATGTTACAGCAGTGGGAATATGAATGTGCAGGAGTTATTGTGTTTAATCTGTGTTATTTTAATGTTTCGTTTTTTTAACCTAAAACATAGAGACACTGTCATTGATCTGTCTGCATTCAAGCATTTCAGTGGGCTTAAATAGATCCCCCTTTACAGCAGATTTAGTTCACAAACAACTGACAGTTTTGATATAAATATGATTTTCCGTTACAATAATAAGCCTAAAATTCGACGTTAGTAATTTACTTTTCACAGCATCAGACGCGAGCGCGCTCACGAGATCTCCCGGTTCTTTCTTATGAGTTCCGTTCACTGGAGAATCGCTCTAAACGGTTCATTTGAATCAGTGAGTTCAGCTGAAGTCGGATCATTCCAATTCGGGAATGAATCATTTGTTGCGATTTGCGAACCAATTTAATCGGTTCATTGAAAATAATCAGTTTGTTCATGAATCCGACACCGCTTCTGCATCTCGGAGCACGTGATGTATTATGAGGAGTAACGATATGTTTTATGAAATGTCCTGAAGTAAAAAGTACGATCTTATGCTTTGGAATGTAGTGAAGTAAAAGTTACTCAAAATAAAACTACTCCAGTAAAGTACAGTAAAGAACAAAAATGTACTTCAGTACAGTAACGAAGTAAAGCTACTTTGTTACTAACCACCACTGGTTCACATACTGTTTTACACATTAGCCACAACAACAGTTTAGCTAAGTTTAGCTGACGTTTTAGCAATATTTTCTTTACATTTTTTCTCTGCTAATCTGAAAGAGAAAACTGACTATAGAAGACGTTTGTGTACACATACTCTTCATATTAGCTGCAACAACAGTTTAGCCGAATTGTAAAGCAAGATTCTCTTCAAACAGTTGCTCTGCTAATCTGACAGAGAAAACTGAGTATAGAAGGAGACCGGTAGCAAAACTAGAGCGTTTGTATTCACACACTTAGCATATTAGCCACAACGACAGATTGTTGTTTTGAATGCTAAGTTCCCCTTAAATCTCTCCTAAAGGTAGTTTGACTGTTTGAGCAAGGTGACAGCTAAAACGATTGTGGTGCTAGCGAAATATCAACCCTCATTGCGCTATATGCTAATATGTTTCCCAACAGGCAGTCAGATCTGACGTCTACAAAAATATATGTGTCAGTCAAGACAGAACACGGGGGGGGGGGGAAACAAATAAGCAGGATAAAAGATGTTTGACCGGTGCAGTGTGGCGTTTGTCGAATCCAATGTCAGGAGAGACGATGACCTGCTGCTTGTCTCACAGTTTCCGTAATGGACATTATAGGCAAAGGAAATATTAATATCCTCCTGACATCAAGCATTTGGCCGGTTTCACCTGAAGGCTCCCTGAGGACGGCCAGAAGCCCGCGCTATAGGCGCTGACTGATATTCAAACAGACGGGCTTCCTGCCGAACGCCTCCGATTCCTTAAACAAGGTAAACAGTGCTGATAGATTCTCCTCTCCGTCAGAACCTGAGGAGGTCCACATACGGCTGACAGCCGGCTAAACGCGGGAACCGCTGAAGGTTGACAGGAAGTTGGTGCACAGAATTAGCTGTGTTGAAAAAAGAAAATGTCCTTATTTCTCTTGTGATTCACGTAGAATAATTAATGTAGATAAATAAACAAATACTCATTATTTATTAGCCTGGTGTGGGCATGATGTTTTAGCCAACAGCTTTTTTATTGAACAAAATTCACCGCAAAGTTTGCACCATTATATCATTGCTAATACAGTTATTTTTAGTATTAGTATTAGCTACAAATGTTATAAAAAAAAATTAACATTTATAATAAATTATAAATAAATATTTGGGAAGCACTGTTTCATCCCATATTCATTCATTTTTATGTTTCATTTAGTTATTTAATTTTTTTTGCACATTTAATTTTGTATGTAGAGTATATTTTTTGCTTCATTTTTTTGTAATTTTAGTACTTTAGCCTAAACTAAACTAAACATATGAATGGAAATATTTCCTAAAAGTACAACCGAACATGTTTAGATTTAGATATTTTAAATTGCATGTGTGTATGATGTGCTATATACTATATATGACTAAATGTGATGTCATGAATGTGATGGTCTGTGTTTTGTTTTGTTAATTTAGCAACTGATCCATGAATTCACTAACATTTCTTTAATTTTACAAGAATTTCCAAAAGAAGGAAATGTTAGTGGCAGTTGCTAAAATGCTAGATTATAAGTTTGTTTAGGTGCTTTGTGATGTGGTTGCTATGTTCTAGCTAACTAGCTCTTTGAATGTTTCACATTTAAAGTTATTATTAAATGAATACTGTTCAGATGATGTTATTCAACCAGTGCTTGTCAATCTGAAACGTTTGAAATAATGGTTTCTTGACAATCTCAGCTTCCCCGACCCCCCACAGGCCAAAATCTGCTGACAAGAGCCAGATGTTGCTGATATTGACACATCTGCGCAGACGTTTCTCTGATTCCCCAGGGTAGCGGGAGAAAGCAAGAACCACAGCAAAGACGTTTCTTTTCTCTTTTCCATCGATTCACAGCTCTGCTGCCACTTGTTTAACGTATTCCTGAGTCAACTTTAGCCGGCCGAGGCTAATCTGACCCCATTCTATCAGTGCGTCCACATAGATTGTGCTTTTACTGTCAATGCGTTTGAAATGATAGATTGTGCATTCACACCACTCATGGCTTGTCTTTGCTTCTGAGGACCCCAGATCAGACGCTAACGCCCGCTGTCCTTGAAACTCTGGCTCGACTTCCACAAACCCTGTTATTGTCGGGTCACGACAGACTCCAACCATGCCAAAACTTTACAAAAAAACATCGACGAGGAGCTTGTCGCATTGTTTGTGAAAGCCGTGCTACGATACATCACTGGCTTAATGCCGGAGCCAAAAGAGTTTCCAGATTGAACTGGAATTTCTGGTCCCCGGGCAAACGAGCGACGTCAAACAGCAGCTAAAAAGTGTTCAATTCCTGGGAGCGAGACGACGACAGACATGTCTATATGTTTGAATTAAATCCGATGCCTGCCTGTTTATCTCAGCATGAAAAGGCTCGACGGGGACCTGGGGCCTGCGGCTTTTGAGGCTTCGGGTGGCTTTCACAAAGCCTGAATAGAAATGAAAGGCCAACAGAAGAGAAATGGAGAGTGTCTTTTCTAGCTGCGAGGAGCCAAAGTTGAGTCGCGCACAATGGCTTCGGGTGGATTATTACTCTGGTGTCGTGCTTCGCTCTGGTAGGATGGGAAGGTGAACTTCCCAGGAGGTGACTGAAAGAACTTCCCTCATTAATGCAACAACATGAACGGCGTCACATGATGCATGCTAAGGATTTCTTTGTCTTCTACATTTACAGGAACCATTGGGAAACTTCTATAGTGGTGTCTATTGTACAGTGCATGCATAATTATTATGCAAGTTGATATTCTGATCATAGTTTTTTCCAAGCAGATTTTACCAATTCCAAACCACATCAATCGTAATAACTAACTACTATAAATTTTGTATTTAATCATTTATAAGTGATATATAATTGACTTGTCCATGAAGGCTGGAAGTGAAAAACTCCTGGGTCAGCAGGGTCAGAAAAAAAACAGGTGGAGAAGAAAAAAAAAGTGTTAACTGCAAAAGAATTAAGAATTAAGGTGAAGAATTCGGTGTGAAACCATCAGGAACCATTTAGTCTCAACCCACCTGGAATCTCCAGTAGAAGGTGTCAGGTTCTCAGAGACTTACTTGGGGAAATAAATTATTACAAATGACCCTCGCTTAAGAATCACAAGCTGAAGTGTTGTGAAATGCATGAATAATGATTTTTTTATAGGCTTTATGGACAGATAAGTTGAGAGTGGCTCTTGAAGGACCAGCATCACATCCTCTTGTACCACTGTTTGAAGAATGTATCTTCCAGAATCTGGCAGTAAGTTTTAGGAGCTTATTTTTAGTCCATCTCTGCAAGACAGACTTTTCAGGATAGGAGATGGACTAAAAATGAGCTCCTAAAACTAACTGCCAGATTCTGTAAGATAAATTCTGTAACTTTGCATTCCTAAAAAAATATTAATAATCCACAATAGCATTTCCACAACTTTTCAAATAATAAAGAGAGACTGGTTATGCTGGTCAGAAAAGATAAAGATGTAAAATTTGTCATTTTCTGAAAGTTAATGCCACGGTAAGCACTAAGAGTAATGTTATGGTATATACTAAAAAAGAAGTGAAAAAGAAAATATAAAAATTACATTTACAATGCTAATAATTGTGGAAATGCATCATAATGGCTTTTACTCAGTCAATTTTATAAAAGGTACGTTTACACAACATTTTTCCTTTGAGAAGGAAAACACGGATCTGCAAAAATGGCTAAAAATACTCTATAATGCATGCCAGGCTAGTATTTGGCGATGTACATGCCTGCGCACAAAGCTATAAACTGAACACCTAATATGCATGAACATAACGTCACCACTTTCACAAAATCAAATTGTTGTAGTTAACATGGAGATGATAACAGTATCGTTTTTCAGAAACCTGCACTTTGGAACAAATTTTGACAAATTAGCATTTTCAGTTCCCCAAAATGCCATTGTCATGTAAATAAATGGCCAAAATTTATAAAAAGTTTTTAGTTGAAAATGGCGCCCCTTTGAAATATAATATAATTGTATTTCTGAAGTGGCGTTTCAGCATCACTCAATATCATGCATTGGAAATGGTTGCTAAGGTGTTTTGAGCCAATTTTAACATGTTGTTACACGGTTGCTAGGGCATTCTCAGTGTTTGCTAGGCTCTTGTTTACTCGTCCAAAGGAAAAATAATCCCAATCTCGAAGTCAAAAGGAGGTGTTTCAGGTGGTTCATATAAAATCTTCTGTGTTTTTACGTGTTGCTAGGGTGCTCTTGATGGTTGCTAGGTAGTTGCTTACTTGTCCAAGTGAAAATAATCCCATTCTCCAAATCTCCCAATTAAAGGTGTTTCAGGTGGATTACAGGACATGCTATGTGTTACTATAGTCTTCTGAACACTTTTCATATATTTTTCTGAGCGTGTTGCTATGTGATTGCTACGGTTCTCTGGGTGGTTGCTAGGTGGTTACATACCAGTCCAAATGAAAAATACCAATATAAGATGCCTCAGATCACTCCTGTAAAGATATTGGATTTTTCCACAGAAAGTTGGTGTTGCAAAAACTGCTTAATACTTTTGAATCATTTGGATAGCAAACCTAAGTAACTACTCCATGGTTTTAATGTTGCAAAATTTGTTTAGATGTTACATTACATTTGACAACGCAGTCCTAGATTAAAAAAATCAATAAACCTTTGTGACCAGTATGACGTATCAAGAGCAAGATTAACATTCAATTCCAAGTGAATGTAATATTCAATAAGTGGCATTTTGGTTGGACCTTCCCAACGGTTTCAGCCATCTGTTGGTTTCATATGCTCTGCCCTTGTAGGTTTGTCCAAGATGGACGCCCAAGGTCCAAGCGGACGAAGTGAAAATTAATGGTTTAATCTGCCATTGTACGTTAGCTTCATTGGAGTATGCGCGTGTAGTTTTGGCACCTCACCTGTTCCTAGATCAGCGGCCAGTGGCCCACAAATTGATTATGGGCTGTATCATCTAGTCATTCCATCTGACCGGGGGCCAGAGAAAGTGAACAAGGGCCGGGCGGTGATTGACTGCCCTCCCAGCATCCTCTGTCTCTTGGCGCGTCTCGGAAGGGCTTAATGGAACCATCACTCCAGCGATCCGCAGCCCGACGCAGCCCAGCGTGTAGCCGGCTGCGTCCTCCAGTCAAGGGCAGCTCGGACAACGCTGCCCCTCCCTCGCTGCAGGAGGGCTTAATGTACCTCAACGCCACATCAGATAATATCCAGGTCATCCCTGATAAACGACGACGGACACGAGTATCAGCTGCACGCATAGCCTGGATACAATGCTGAAGTTGTACAGTCCAGTTGTACAGTTGAAGTTGTGCATTTAGCAGACGCTTATATCCAAAGCAAATTATCCAAAATGTATTCAGGCTATACATTTTTTATCAGTATGTGTGTTCCCTGGGAATTCAACCCACAACCTTTTGCGTTGCTAATGCAATGCTTTACCACTGAGCCACAGGGATATACCAAGTGATCAGATGTTCCTATTTCTCCAGGTGAGTGTTTAAATGGACGTGAAAATGCGGGGCTGCTTGTAAGCAACCACCTGACACTGGAACTGTCAGTCATAATATTATCTAACACTTTGCAATGCCCTAGCAACCACTCAAAACACCCTAGCAACTGCACTAAAATCTATTCAAAATATTAGCCAACCCAAGCCATATTTTGAACCATATCTTTTGCATTTTGCTTGTAAGTGACCACCCAAAACATAAATAAAATAATAAAACATAGATACAATTTTGCAATGCCGAGCAACCCCCCATAACAACCTAGCAACTGCTAACACTTCTCAATGCCCGAGCAACCACCCATAACAACCTAGCAACTGCTAACACTTACCAAGGCCCTAGCGACCACCCAAAACACCCTAACAACTGTTAATACTTAGCAATGCCCTAGCTACCACCCAAAACATCCTAGCAACTGCTAACACTTTGTAATGCCCTAGCAACCACCCAAAACACCCTAGCAACTGCAGAGAATGTGCTAAAAACGAATCAATGCTATAGCAACAACCCAAAACACACTAGCAATTGGATAAAAAAGTGGTAAAAATTACTCCAAGACATAGCAACCATCCAGCACATCCTATCAATTTCTAAAACTTTGCAATGCCCTAGCAACCACCCAAAACACCCTAGCGACTGCAGAGAATGTGCTAAAAACGAATCAATGCTATAGCAACAACCCAAAACACACTAGCAACTGCAGAGAATGTGCTAAAAACGAATCAATGCTATAGCAACCACCCAAAACACCCTAGCGACTGCAGAGAATGTGCTAAAAACGAATCAATGCTATAGCAACAACCCAAAACACCCTAGCAACTGCAGAGAATGTGCTAAAAACGAATCAATGCTATAGCAACAACCCAAAACACACTAGCAATTGGATAAAAAAGTGGTAAAAATTACTCCAAGACATAGCAACCATCCAGCACATCCTATCAATTTCTAAAACTTTGCAATGCCCTAGCAACCACCCAAAACACCCTAGCGACTGCTAACACTATGTAATACCCAAGCAACCACCCAAAACACCCTAGCAACTGCAGAGAATGTGCTAAAAACTATTCAACGCAGTAGCAACCATTCCAAAACACCTGAGCAATTGCTTAAAGGGGTCATATGATGCTATTTCTTGTTTTCCTTTTCTTTAGTGTGTTATGTAGCTGTTCCTATAGCTCAAAGTCTCCTATAAAAGGATTTATTCTGTCCCGTGCCACCCTGTCAACAAGCTTGGCCCCCTTAAATTTGGAATCATATCACAGCAAACAATTTTGGGTGAAATTAATATCTTACTTAAATTCGTACATCTTCTTTGTTGTTTCTGATCAGATAATTAACATGAATCAGATAACTCGGTCTTCAGTATATATATATAAGAAAAACATCACCATCTATTAAATTCAAATCTGCGTTCGCTAGTTGGTACAAAGCCAGAGACGCACACATTTGTATAGCAACCAATCACATGCGATTCTGTTGAGCTTATGAATGCAATGACCAATCAGAAGCGTTCATATGAGTCATCGCCAAAGCGCCGCTATTTCATCACTGCGGGCGCTGGAAGACTGAATTATTTGATTAATGTTAATTATCTGATCAGAAACAACAAAGTGAAGATGTACGAATTTAAGTAAGATATTAATTTCACTGTGTAAACGGCTTTAGAGATTATTATGACAGTTTTTGAGAGTGCTTGAACTCGCTGGACTGAAGTGAAAATGTTTTTTTGATAATGTAAACGTTCTTTGCTCTCTTTTCTACATTTAAAGTGTTATAGGCTAATTAACTTAGTGTTTTTATTAAATTCAAATACAAAGTCAGTCGTATAAAAAATATTTTATGGCATGAAAACCATATCTGGTACTTAAGAAAAAAAGACGGGCTTTTATGCATAGTTAATAAATTACAGTATTAGGCTACTTTGCCTATCGACCATTATAGACCAAATAACATAACCTATAAAGGTGCAAAATGCATTTACTTACACATATTTGAGAATTGAGATGTTTCATGACATATTTTAGGGATATATCGAATAAAAAAATAAATACAATAAAACCCCTGTTAAAAAAAACAATAGACACCATTACAAAATTAGTAATGATTTTACTGGTTATAATGGAACTTGTATTGGTTTACTGGAAGCTGTAATAGACCCTGTTGGTCTACAGGTAATTGGTTGCCTTCTATTGGTAGCTTGTTAAACCCAATAAAGCTTGGAATATGTCCCAAAACACACTACAGAAAACTGTATTTTAATGATTAAAATTGATAGTTTGTAATGGTATTTATTGTGGAAACCATTCAAAATGTATGTGATGGTTTATTGTTTGTTTGTTTTTTCAGTAGGACATAAGCCTATAGGGGCCTATCAGTTGTTCAGTGGTACTGTGGCTGCTGTGTAATAATAAATGAAACATGATGAGATATGTAATTTAGTTGAAATTGTTATAGATTACCTTCAGAGACTGCAGTGATACATGACATGGTGAAAAATGACTGAATGAATAATACTTAAGGTTAAGATGAATTTTAAAATTGTGCCCCCTAAACGCACAAGTGGCCCCTGCCTGCCCCGAACCACATATTTGACGTGGTGATCGGCCAATCACAATGCACTGTGTCAGCTGGCCAATCAGAGAGGCTTTGTAAACGACGCATTTGAGAGAGGCGTGGCATAGAGGAACTACAATAATGTTCAGTATTTTAAAAAGAATGTGTTTTTTTTACATTAAAGCATGTCAACATATTCTATTACATCAAACACACAATATAATGATCTTTAAAAAAAGCATCATATGATCCCTTTAAAAATGTGTTTAAAAACTACTAAACGCCATAAGGACAATACAAAATACTGGATAAAAATGTGCTACAACTACTCAGTGCAATAACAACCACCCAAAACACCTTAGTAATTGGTTAAAAATGTATTTAAAAACAAATAAACACAATTGCGACCAAAGAAACCAAACAAATAAATATAAATGTGCTTTAAACCATGCAGACCACCTTAGCTGATGCTTCACAATGACCTAGCAACCACTTAAAACAACTTAACAACTTTAACAACTTAAAAACTCAGCATAAAAGCGGCTAGCTGTGGGCAAGTACCACCCAAGTTTTAAATTGGGAAGTCCATTTATGCTGCATTTATGTACGATGAAAATCAAATGTTTTTTTTTTTAGCAACGTGCTAGGTTAGCAAAGAGCCCGCGTGGTCATTGACGAGTGTTGAATAATACCAAAAGTGTGATTTTTCTCAAATTCAGAAGCGTCACAATTATCTGCTAGCGTGTTCACACCTAGACGAGCATTGTTGTTCTTAGCAGGAAAGGATGTGTGTGTTTTTGTGCATGACTGAGCTCATTAGCGACAGCAACACAAACACGGACAGCAGTGCTACATTGGAAGATGTGGTAAACAGCTGTGGCCCATTGGTGAGAGAAGAGTTCACATCTGTCAGTCCAGCGCAGCTGCTAGCATGCTACGGCGAGATCTAGTTCTCCCTCTTTCCTCGCCCTCTTCAGTACACAATCCCTGACAAGCGTAGAGTATGTATGAGGGAAGTCACAGGGGAGCACCAACCCCAGCCATATATTACAGCTCCAACATCTGCTGGGCCTCTGTGATTCACGTCAAGCAGTGTCGCCATCGTGAACACCTCTTCCTCCGTGACTTATTTATAGAGCAGAGGTGGGCGAACAATTAAGACTCTGAGGACCACTGAAAATAACACTTACATTTGTCACAACACTGTATGTGACAATGTACAGAAACAGCGTATAAATGTCGAGAAAATGTCAGTCCGTGTTTTAAAGAAAACGAACAGTGCCTGTATTGGGAACATAAAGTCTGCAACTTTAATTCTGCCAAAAAAAATGACACATTTTATTTAAATAATTGCTAATTTAGCAGTATATAAATAAATACACTGTATTAGTTGTGTGGCATAAAAGATTCAATTTACCAAAATTGTACTATAGTAACATTGATTGTAGTATAAGTACTACTCTGGCAAACATGATTCAGTTTACCAAGGTTGTGTTCATGGAAGTAACTATCTTGGCAGAAAACATTTGGTTAAAAATTTGATGGTTTCACCATAGCAACACTGATTATAGTATCTATTCTAGTTTGGCAGAAAATATTTGATTTGCCAAGTTTTACCATAGTAATGTTAATTGAAGTAACCATGCTTGGCTGATAAGATAAAGTTTACCATGAATTTACAACAGTACCATTAATGGCCGTGTCTGTACTAGTTTGGCATAACATATTACCACACTATATGGTTTTGAGCATATAGTAACATTTATTGTGGTTATTGTGCTAGTTTGGCATGAATTGTTTATTTTACCAAAGTTTTACTATAGTAACACCGATGGTAGTATCTGAGTAAGATTTTGTTTACCATGTTCAACTTTAGTAATATTAATTGACGTAACAGTGCTAGTTTAGCAAAAAAGAGCCATATCCAACAGCCATATCACCCTGCAGCCCAAGATCGGTTGCCCTCTGAAGCTAATCAGGGCTGAGGCGGGTCAGTACCTGGATGGGAGACCTCCTGGGAAAACTAGGTTGCTGCTGGAAGAGGTGTTAGTGAGACCAGTAGGGGGTGCTAACCCTGTAGTCTGTGTCATAACGCCCCAGTATAGTGATGGGGACAGTATAATATAAAATAAAGGAACCGTCCTTCGGATGAGATGTTAAACCGAGGTCCTGACTCTCTGTGATCATTAAAAATCCCAGGATGTCCTTCGAAAAAAGAGTAGAGGTGTGACCTCGTCATCCTGGCCAAATTTCCCCATTGTCCTCTGACCATCACGGCCTCCTAATCATCCCCATACACTGATTGGCTTCATCACTGTGTCTCCTCTCCACCAATAAGCTGGTGTGTGGTGGGTGTTCTGGCACAATATGGCTGCTGTCACATAATTCAGGTGGATGCTGCACATTGGTGGTTGTTGAGGAGACCCCCCCCCCCCCCCCCCTATGTAAAGCACTTTGAGTGCCAAGAAAAGCGCTATTTAAAATGTAACAAATTAAATATTATTATTACTTAGATTGCATTTACCGTGGTTTACCATAGTAAAGCTTATGGCAATATCTGTGATAGTGTGCCAGGAAAGGTTTGATTTACCATATGTTTACCAGAGTAACACTGATTGCAGTAACTTTGCTAGTTTGTCAGATAAGAGTCAGTTTACCATGGTTTTACCATGGTAACATTAATTGCAGAAAAGGTTAGTGACAACACTGACTGTACAGTAGCACCGTTAAAGTACGGTTACTAAGCAAGAAGTATGGTAGAACGGCATTTACAGTCAGCGGTGTTAAATAAATGAGCCGTCTCTGATGATGGATTGACGCGTCTCGGCTTCTGCCCCTCGTTTATATATTTGGTGCATGTAAAGGAAAGCCAAGGTCAAGCAAATTGAACCTGTCAGTCAGAAACGCACCTACACTCAAAAGACAAAAGATTGATTTATGGAGAGCATGTCCGGCATCCTCACGCCATTTTGCATCCTGATGAGTTGATGTAGAAATCGAAGGGGCCGTTCGCTCAGGATGCGTATTTTGATGGTTCTCGTCTTCATTTCTGCCCGTTTTGGACAGTCTGTGTCACTGTAAATTCAATAGTTATTTTAAGGGTTACCCAGGGAGCTGCATAAAGACAAATGAAACCGTCAGCCAGAGCGCGGCGTTCGCGCATTTGTCAATGCCGAGCAGGAATCTCTCAGGGGCAGTGAGGGGAGAACTAAAGTCAAACGGCTGTACGGCTGAATGTAGAGCACAGTCAGGGAGGTTTGCTGGGTAAAACGGTCCGGTGGGAGACGTGGGTGCAGATGGAGGCCCGCTGAACTCCACTCAATGTCAGCTGCACTTTTTTAAGCCGCCACTAGGGACTGGAGCAGGGACGCATGGGGTCGACGCTGCACATATTTTTACAAAGAACAACTCCTGGCAAATGCAGCCTTCCTGAGGGGAATCAGATGGATGCGGAGGAGCCGCTGTTGTTTTACTGTCACTTCGGAGACTTTTGGGGTCCATCTGTTGAATACTGATGGTAGACAACAGATTCAAAAAGTCTTAAAGATGCAGTATTTGACTTTTGAGCCACACGCACTTATAAACAGATCTGTTCTTTGGCTATTTCCCAATCCAAACTCACACAGAACAACATTTGTAGGAGTTTTTGGGAAATATTTGCTACTATAACGAATTAAGACAGTATAGGCTAATCAAGCAGAATAACATTTGCAAGTGTTTCTGGGAAAGATTAGCCACTACTACTAATTGTTGCATGTTAAATACAGTATATGCTAACATAGGTTAGTCCATGTAGCATACTATATAATTAAGTATTAAAATGGAATTGCGATACATTTTTCTGACAGGTTTCTTGAGGTTTTTTAGCCATCATTGAAAAGATTTTTCCACTCAAAACTCAAACAGAATAACATTTGTTGGAGTTTCTGAGAAAGATTTGCTACTTCCATTAATCATATCATGCTAAACGCAATATACAGCTAATCCATGTAGCAGTTTTACAGTTTAAATAAGTATTCAAACGTTTTGAAGCGTAATACGTGTTAAAATCCATGCTAAAACAACCTAAACTGGTTTGTTGGTTCCAACTGGTTTCTCTAAAACCATGTACAAACACTAGTTAATCGGGATAATTTTAGTGTTTCTTTCTATCTTTCATTTTTTCGTAGTTGAAAATGTTGGGAAATTACTTTCAACTGAAAGAAATGCAGTTGTTTTGCTGTCCCTTTGGAGACTTTCAGGGTCTTCCTGTTTAATGGCAATGACAGATTCCCAAAGTTCAAGTCTTAGTACATGACTTTTGCCACTAGCATTAAGAAACTTTCCGCAAAGTTTTTCAGTCTCTGAAAGCTTTCTTGACCACTTCCTCATCTGCCATCATCATTAAACTGAATAACATTTGTGGAGTTTCAGGGAAAGATTTGCTACAAATAATAACTGTTGCATGCTAAACTCATTATGCAGCTAATCTACATGACATATGTGTTTGAATATAGTATGAAAAGTTCATGTAAAAAATGACTTAAGCCAGTTTGCTGGTTACAAGTCTCTAAAAGCATCAAACCATAATAGCAAGCTAATAAGGGCCTTATTATAAGGCTAGTTTAGACGTTTTTGTTTTAGTAAACAAAGTAACACTTTTTTCATAGTAACTTTTAGCAGAAACGTTGCAGATTGGATGCAAACCTGCTTAAAGCGGTTTGCTGTACTCAGCTAGCCAGCAAGGTAGTCGGGCTATTGTCTTTTTTGACCACTTTTAAGCTTGGAGACCAGTTAACTGACCAGCTTAACCAGACTAGTTTATACTGTTTGATCAGAGGAATATGCCAATCATTGCAGCACGTCTAAAAGAAAGAACTGATAAATAAATCTCTTTCATAAGTGATGTAATACACCTTTGTGTTGAAGATTGTTGAGTCTAGCGTAGCAGTCGGGTTAAAGAACAGCTCAACTGCTCTTTCATCAGTACGTAAGTGATTGCCGCCCTCTCCACTTTTCCTAATCCCAAGGTATTGTGCTCCTCCTTTATGTGTTTGACTAGCGCTTTATTTACCCTCTATTGATGCGCTCTCAAGAAAATCACGCTCGCACACACGAGCGCTCCGATAATTACCACCGTCGTAAAAAGCAGCCTTGTCTAAATCGTCTGAGAGAGCTGTAATTGTTTTGGAAATTATTTATTCATTTGATTGCAGGGCATTAGTGTAACAGCTACGCTGACAGGATGAGAGATTCGGTTCTCGGCTGCCCCCCCTCACAAATGTTGAATAGGAATTAAGGATCATTATGGTATAAAAGACGATAACCAAGTGCACAATACGTACTCAAATATGATATCCATTAGAATCAAATGTGCACTGGTTTGTATTTGTAACATCACTAGCATGTTTTGACTGAGTTTGTTCGTCATATTTGCTGTATATTAGAATAGTTATTATTGTTTTAAGTTTGGGTTTAGTTTTAGTCATTATATTATGTGCTATTTAAATGTTTTTATTTAGCCTTAATTAACTTTTATTTCAGTTTTAGTTTCTGTAATGTTAGTATTTATTTATTTAGTATTGTATATATGTACTCTCTCTCTCTCTCTCTCTCTCTATATATATATATATATATATATATATATTTATATACATACATACATACAATACATATATAATATAGCCTTCTTAACTTTTAATTCAGGTTTGGTTTTATTTTAATACTTTATTTGATCTTATTTAAGTTTCCAATTTTATTTCAACATTTCCAATTTCTATTTTTTTGTGATTTATGTGATACTATGGTATTTTATTAATATTTTGATTTTTATGTTTCAGTTTTAATTCTAGTTTTAGCTTCTGTTTTTATATTTTCAGTTTTAGTTTAAATTTTTGCAGTTGTGTAATATTCATTTTGAAAAATTATCTTTTATTTCAAGTATCATTTTAGTCATTTTAGTACTTATTTGCCAAGGCAATATTTTGTATAAGTTTTTAGGATTATTTGTATATTACTATAGTATTTATTAATATTTAGCATCAGCTTTTATGTTTAATAGTTTAACTTTGAGTAATTTTCTAATTTATGTATTTCTGTTTGTATTTGTAATTTTTAATTTGAACTTATTTTATTTCAGTTAGTTGGCAAGTCACCATTTCTAAGCTTCATTTAAGATGAAATGTTTCATCTAATCATTATAGTGTAATATTTGTTTTTATTTCACTGTTGTAATAGTATTGTGATTCCAGTATTTTTAGGGCTTGACCTTTCACCTCTGATCCACTGAAGAATCCAAAGGCTCAAGGTTTGTCTGGTTGGATCCTCTCCTCATCTTGAAATCCAGCATGTAAAACACACTGACGCTGTGAGGTGCTGAGTTCAGTCGTTCTGCTCTTATATTGCTATAAAAGCATCTTTTTCCAATCTGAAAGGCGCTTTCTTTGGCCGGCGTAACTGTTCTAGTGAAACATCTCCATCTCTAACAGAATATGTAAATGTAATATGCTCATACCATATTAAGGCTAGATGTCTCTTTGATGGCTTCACCATAGCAACCGGATAACTTTCACTTGCTGTAACATTATGCTAATACAGCGGCGCTTTTGCTCAGACGGAAAAACGCATTATTAGGCCCTTGCTCTAGTCTGTGCGTGACGATAAACATGCCAAAGACACGTTATTTTGTTTTGATTCATAGGTTTGGGAGAAAGAGAGCACTGGGGGCTTCAAAACAGTTATGAAATAGTCATGAAACGGGGTTTACAATGCTGGAAATGAAGTACATACTGTACGGTATGTCAAGATACAACAATCTCTCCATATGGCTGCCGTCGCTCATCTTTACTTAAAACCAAGCAGCTGATAAACGCTAGTCATAACAACTAAACTAAAGTAAACTGGGTTACACTTTATTTCAAGGTGTCCTTGTTACGGTGTAGATATACATTAAAGTACTGATTAATATTAATTAACTACATAACTATATGGTTAGGTGTTAGGATTAGGGTTTGGCTTAGTGTTACTTGCATGTAATTATGCATAATTAAGTGTTATTATAATAGTAAATACATGTAACGTGTAACAATGACACCTTAAAATAAAGTGTTACTATTAACGGAATTTAAAATATTAAGTTAAGTATGAACAGTTTTATTACACATTTTAATTACAACACATTACTACATGTCGAGACAACTAATCGCAGCAATTATTTTTTGCAGTGTATTATTATTATTAGATTTTCCCATTCACATTTATGAAGAATAAGAATAATATTTATTCTTACTTATTTTTATTATATAAACATTCAATTGTCATTATTTATCTCTTCAAAGTGCAAGAAAGGTGCAATTTAAAAATGTAATAATTATTAATGATAATGTTTGGAATTCATCTTTATTTTGGGAACAGGTTTAAATGATTCATTGAAAAGATCAGATTTGGTTGTTGTCCGAGTTTCTGGTGCATTTTTATTTGAACCTGCAACTTTAAAAGTTAAAACCAACTTCATCTTTTTCCTCCGCGAGGGGAAGGTCAATCAATATCGTCTTGCGTTTTCAATTCAAAGCACCATCAATAAAGTTCTCAACTAGCTGTAATTTTATATACGAGAGATAAACGGCACTTGAGAGCCGATATAAATAACCGCAGGCCTTTCAAGCCTTTCCTTCACGGCTCTGGCTGAATAAGCATCATTTCTGGCCTCTTAATGTCGTGGAATTGGCGAAGTAAATTATAATCGAGTCCGGCGGAGCATGAACGCTTCACTCATGCGATCTGTTGACAATGTGTTATTTGTTCCTCTCTGCTCTTTGTCCCGCGTGGCACGCCGCTCCCTAAATAACACCAAAAGAGCCGGATGGAAGAGGAAAGTGATTATTAACTTAATGCAGCCGCTTCTGGGGTGGTGCGATCTTTACACGGTTCAGCGAGTAACGACTTCGGCCGCCACGCTTTACCTCGCGATGAAAACATTCGACTGCTTTCAGAGGCAATTACTGGAGCTCTCAATCACAGCCGCCGCTCTAAATGTCAAGCAAGGACCTCCATCGCTTCAGATGCACCAAACGGAGGCCGCTGGGCAATTTCAGCCCCAAAATATCCCGGAGTGCTTTTACTGCTCGTTTTCTCCGTAGGGATTTCAAAAAGTCTTCGATCGGGAGTCGAGAGCCATGAACCGAAGCAACTGAAACATTCGAATTGCTTCTGGAGTTCAGAGAAAAGGACATGTTAATGAGAAAATGAGCTAAAGCAATGCTGATTGCGCAATCAGATTTGCAACGATAAAATATCACAAGTTTTGAGAGTGTAAATGCTGCAGTGAATGGGTGCCGTCAGAATGAGAGTCCAAACAGCCGAATAAAACATCACAATAATCCACAAGTAATCCCTTTTAGTCAAATTAATCTTGTGAAATCAAAAGCTGTGTGTTTGTAAGAAACAAACCTAGACGTCCGTAATCTATAATAACGCTTCCTCCAGTGAAAAAGTCCATCTCTTGTTGTCTCCCCAACACATATATTGGTGAGCAAGTGATGTTATGCTACATTTCTCCAAACCTGATGAAGAAACATACTCATCTACATCTCAGATGGCCTGAGGGTGAGTGAATTAAGCAAGTTTTTTTTTTTTGCTGAACTGTTCCTTTAAGTTTGCATTGTTTGTGTGTTAAATCTTGTAGTTTGTTTATTATCCGGAATGATCTTGGCTAGCTTGTTCCTTGTGTTTAAGTGCATGTGAGATGAGAGAAAGGTGATAGACAGCAGCTGGTTTGTCTCTTTCACGTGAGGAAGAAATGGTGTACAATGTGTATTTGACCTCAAATGCAGTAAGTCAATAGATGATTTAGTTTTGAAAGAGACGTGGTTTGGTTATTTTGTCCTAAAAGCTTCTGTAAATCTCTGAAAACACACAACTGTGTTTCCAAATTGAGCTATTTGTCCTTATGTTTGCGTCTGGTTGTTGCTAAGCAGACCTGCACACATCCTGCAGAACTCAACACAAGGTGAACCTCAAGTGTTTTTATGTGTAATATTTTGCTTAATTTGATCGTGATTTCAGCTAGCATACGGAGAATCGTCCTCCCAGCTCCGTTTAATGCATTTTGGCAGTTTTCACTTTAGAAATGTATGATTCAAATGTTTGTGGTAACGATCTTAGGGGGTAACATAAAAATGTGAGCCATCTTAAATTAATATTCTGTGTTTGAAAAAACAACATACTCGAAAAGCATTTTTGGTCCGTTGACAATTGTGAATGAATAATTACAGAAATATGTTTAGTTATTAATTTTGTATAATATATATTTATATAATATTATTATATATACAATTATATTAATAAAAATAATAACATTTCATATTCATTTTAAAATAATCAAATAAATGTGTGTAATATTTTACAGTATTTTATACAATTTATAAGATAATTTTTTCCAAAATTCATTTTCTTTGTGTTGTTATATATTATTAGATAATGTATACTTTGTATTACAATTTATTTGTACTTTTTATGAAACAAAGTGGGATAAAAACTCAAACAAAATAAAATTTTAATGTATGTGTTAATTATGATTTAATGATCAAGGTTTGTTTATTCGTCACATAATAAATTATACAGGGTATAATCAGAAGTGAAATGTAATCATATCAGGTCCGCTCAGTGGACAGTGCAAATGAATAAAAATGATATAAAAGTAACACAACACAAGAGCATATATATAGGTAAAAAAGAGAAATAAAGAGTAAAATGTGCAATAGAATAAAAAAGTGCAAAACAAATAAGATGTGTAAAAACAGTATATTGGGACTTAATAAATAGTAATATGAACAAGAGGGATGTGCAAACGGGTTGTACCGGGCATGTACACATAGCAGCAATACGGGTGATGAGAATAAGGATGTTTTACAGTTAATAATGAGTCTTGTAGATGATTATGAAACAGAGTTTGTGTTTAGGAGCCTGATGGCCTGAGGGAAGAAGCTCCTCCTCAGTCTCTCAGTTTATGCCATCATGCTCCTGATGGTAACTAAGATTGAATGAGGCCCGGTTTTCAGTAGATAACACATTTTATGATACTTTTAATTAAATGTAATTGCCTGCTTCCAGCCTCAGTTGTTTTCATTGTGTTTTCATTCTCACAGATGAAGGAGCATCATGCAAGTTGAAAATGACGTTTAACTTGGAATATGGTAAATACAGACCGATCTCATGGAAATTTGTACATATTTTACGAGGTGGTTTATTCATACAAATTCATACGATTTTTTGCTAAATCATACGTATTTTACGAGTTGCCAATTCGTATGAATTTGTACAATGACCTACACCAAACCCCGCCCCTAAACTAACCCGTCACTGGGGTTTAGACAAATCGAATTCGTACCAATTAGCCACCTCGTAAAATATGTACGAATTGCCGTGATATAGCGTTGGGTAAATATGCTCCAACACAAGTCTGATTTTATGTGAAATGCACGGGGTTTGATGGCACTTTGTGTTGTTCAGCAGCTCTTTTCTTTAGCAGGCAGGAGCTCAGAGATGTTTCTTCACATCAAGAGTCGAACAAAACAAGGACAGTCCGACCGCTTCGGCTCTGATTAACGGCACATTAAGAGTGGGCCGACGAGAAGTGGACAAACACAGCGCTGCGTCTTCCCATGAGTCAGTGCTTCTCACAACCGGAAGATTATTACGATTCTACCTGTTCCTAATAGTTCAAGACAGCCTCGAAAAGTATCATGAAGCCTAAAATTAATGAGAAAGAAAAGAGACACTGATTAGAGCGCCGTGTTCTTCTCTGAGAATGGCCTTTTGTTGAGCTCCCGGGTGAAAATTAAGCCTGCTTCTGTACGAACGCGGCCTCAGAATCATGATTAATGGTCTAGAGATCAACCTGGTGTCACTGAGATGCACGAATACAGAACAGGCTTTAACGAACCCGAGAACTCATCACTGACAAACGAGCGGCGCTCTGAAGATGATCAAAAACTCACTTTATTATGTCAGGATTTTCCCGTTTCATGTTAGTGCTCAATGGAAAGGAGATTTTCAGTGCTCTCAGATGCTAATATCTAGAGGAACAGGTTGGCTGATCGCTGATAAAATGCTGATATATGTGCAATAATGTACAAGAATTGCTAAAATTAAATATTTTTTACAAAGTATTTACTCAAAATTCACCATATCATATTAAATAAATAATAAATGCATTTATATCAAAATACAAATATAATACATAAACATTTAACATAATTATTACTAAAATTCACAAAAGATATTATGAATAAATATAATACAATAACATTTATAATATATATATATAATCTAAAAAATAAAAAAATCGAAAGTAAATTTTGCATTCTACCAAGAAACTTTACATTCAATTTCAAAAAAAATTTGTTCTACCGAGACACTTTACATTTACATTTTTAAAAACTTTTTAGTAATTTAGCAGACGCTTTTTTCCAAAGCGACTTACAAATAAGACAAAGTAACTAAAACTATAAGTTAAACAACATTTCAAAACTAAACATTTAAATAAAAAATGTATAAAATAAAATAAATAAATAAATTAAATAAAAAAAATAAAGCTAAAAACGATTAAAAATATTAAAACAACAAAATGAGTATAAAAATTATTCTAACATGACACTAAGCCATATATATATATATTATTTAATTTCCATGTAGTATTTTGAAGTAACGATACTAAAATAACTCAAATTTATTCAAACTAAAGAAAATACCTATTAAAGACATAATAAATTCATACATAATTTATCTAAAATTAAAATAGATAAATCAAACGGCAGTAGTTTATCAGTAATCCTAAAGAAAGAACAGTCTAAAACACATGCTAACAAACAATAACTTACACAAAGTAAAAGTTGGTTATAAAAACTAAAACAGAAGTGAAACAGGCAGTAAGAAGATAAATAAAAAGCGATACTTATATCAATTGGCGGTGTCCCTGCCTGGTGGAGTCGTACGATAGAGTCGATGGTCTTTACACTTTTCGGTCTTCTCACGAGGAGGGCTTCACACGACGGCTGCCAAGGTAAACTACGCTTTTTATACCCATCTATCAAAATACTACTCCAATTCAGCTGAACACACTTTCCTGTTAATAACACAACAAATGGCCAAGCAAGCACCCGACACTGACAAGGGACGCGATACAGTTCGAGACCAAACACGATTTCAGCACGTCTCCACACAATAAACAAAACAAGCGTTTAAACATTTAATCGTAAAACTTTTGCATTCTACTACGAAACCTTTCAATAATTTGCAAAACTTTAGCATTCTACGAGAAACTTTACATTTAATCGCAAAACAAATTGCATTCTACTAAGAAACTTACCTTTCATTTGCAACACTTTTGCATTCTACTGAGAAACTTGACATTTAAATGAGAAAACATTTGGTCTTCTAATAAAAAACTTTGCATTCATTCACAAAACCTTTACGTTCTACTGAGAAACTTTACATTTAATCTCTAAATATTTCCGTTCTACTAAGAAGCTTTGCGTTCATTTGCAAAACGTTTGAGTTCTACCAAAAATCTTTTACATTTAATCACAAAACTTTTGCAATCTACAGAGAAATGTTACTTTTAATCGCAAAAATATTATTGCATTCTACTAATAAACTTCGTTCGTCCGTTCACAAAAGTTTTGCGTTCTACCAAGAAAAAACTTTTGTGATGTAATAATATGAAAAATGACGCCACAGTTTTGTGAGAAAATGCGAATGCACTGAAATCTAATTTTCCATCCCATGTCATATTTTTCTGATCATCATGCCATATGGGACTCAACATATTCTTCTGTACTGATTTTAGATTTGCCTTGGAGTAATGTAAAAATGTAAATAAAACTGTTTAAGTGAACTCAATTGAGATTTGAGCAAAGACTTTAAGAAAATAACTTGTTTCAGTCTGTTCTTTACAAGAAATTGGCCAGTAATGACAACACTGATTGACGCACGAATTCATAACATATATTCCGTTGCACACTTATTAACTAACTGTTCACTGAAGTTCACGTCTGGTGTCAGGTGGATTGGCCAGTACTGTATGTGTCATCTCCTGTGAAGGTCCAGCCAGGATAAATACATTATTTTTAGAAGGAGAGGTGAATAAGCGTGTTGCGCTTGTGTCGAGGAAGCAGGTTCATCAGCTCTGGATCGACTCATAGTTCCCCAGAGAAGACGCTCCGCAGACAGACAGATGGACGGACGGAGTGGGATGAGCTGGAAAAAGCTGCTCCGATAGTCAAGACCGGAAATGACTCACACTTCTCAGTAGGTTCATCTTTCTTCAGTTATTTGTTCTCAAGCACAATCATATTCAGCTCGGAAAAGTGAAAACTGGATCTCATTCAATTACAACTCCTTATATATGTTCCTGTGGCTCAGTGGTAGAGCATTGCGTCAGCAGCGCAAAAGGTTGTGGGTTCGATTCCCAGGAAACACACATACTAATGAAAAAAATTTATAACCTGAATGCACTGTAAGTCGCTTTGGATAAAAGCGTCTGCTAAATGCATAAATGTAAATATATGTATATTTTATGCATTCAAATCTGGATTATTCTTAATGAGGGAGCACATGCCCCTCGATAGCATACAATACATGCCCAAACCATCACCTTGTAAAGAATTACGCTCCTGTACTTTTGACTTAAATAGGACTAAGTCTTATTTATGTATCTTGGATATTTGTGTAGACTTGCATGCATTAAAATTGTATTCATTTATTGTTAATAGACTGTTTTCAAATTAAAGTGTATGTGACTGCTATATATATATATATATATATATATAAAACAATGTGCAGTAAATGGTAAAACTGTTAGCGCTACAAACCAGTGTGTTTAATCTGTCAATGCATTAAAATGATATGAAATGAAAAACCTGTTTGCAATATCAAGCATCCTGGGGTCTGTTTTATGGTTAAAGGATTAGTTCACTTTCAAATTAAAATTGCCTGATAATTTACTCTCCCGCATGTCATTCAAGATGTTTATGTATTTCTTTCTTCAGTTGAAAAGAAGTTAAGGTTATTAATGAAAACATTGCAGGATTTATCTCCATATAGTGAACTTCAATGGACTCCAAACGGTTGAAGGTCAAAATGACAGTTTCAGTGCAGCTTCAAAGAGCTATAAACGCTACCAGACGATGAATAAGGGCATTATCTAGCGAAATGATTGGTGATTTAAAAAATGAAATAAATGTATATGCTTTATAAACACACAAATGCTCGCCTGGTCTGCGATGCGCATCCCTGACTTCACATACTGCGTAATAACGTTGAAAAGGTCACGCTTGACGCAGGCGGAAGAACCGAGTCAGTGTTTACAAGTTGAACGTGCAAATACTAATCAAACGCCGTTTACAAAAAAAGGAGTTACAACTCAACGAGTTTACAAGATAAAACAACGATAATGGACGATTTTGAACTTGGAGAAGATGAGACGGATCCTACGTCAAGCGCGACCTTTTCAACGCTATTACATATTACGTGAAGTCTGGGACGCATTTGTGTTTATAAAGCATAAACATTTATTGCATTTTTTTTAAATGGCAGATCGTTTGGCTAGATAAGACCCTTATTCATCGTCTGATATCATTTATAGTCCTTTAAAGCTGCACTGAAACTGTCATTTTGACCTTAAACCGTTTGGAGTTCATTGAAGTTCACTATATGGAGATAAATCCTGGAATGTTTTCATCGAAAACCTTAATTCATTTTTGACTGAAGAAAGAAACACATAAACATCTTGGATAACATGCGGGGGATTAAATTATAAGGATTTTTTTTATTTGAAAGTGAACTAATCCATGGGCAGTCGTGGCATAGTATGGAGCGTCGCACTTGTAACCCGAGGTTGTGGGTTCGAATCTCGGCTCCGGCAGGAATTGTCCAGGACTGAGGTGAGACCCTTGAGCAAGGCACCGAACCCCCGACTGCTCCCCGGACGAACCCCCAACTGCTCCCCGGGTGCCACTGCTCCAGGTGTGTGTGTGTGTGTGTCCACTGCTCCAGGTGTGTGTGCACTTGGATGGGTTAAATGCAGAGAACACATTTCACTCCTCATTATACTCTGTATAATTGTGTATGTGACAAATAAAGCTCATCTGAGTTTAATTTGTATTTGTTGTAATCCTTTAAGGCTAGAAGGGATACAGCAAAAACTGCTGGGCATGCGCACATAAATATAGCATAATTCTTCTCATATTGTAAAACATTACTGTTTTTGAATTATTGTAAGGGGTAGGTTTAGGGTTGGGGTAGGTGTTAAAACACAATCTAACAGGTAAAAATAATAATTTGTTAGCTTCTGTTTTTTGCTGCATTGCTTCTAGCCTCAACCCTGTTTTGTACAGATTAAAATAACCATAAACAGATGAAACCCGAACGTGCGCTAAATGATTTGATTTAATGTTCTTGTTAATCTATGTTGTATCAGTGAGGTCTAACCACATTGTTCTTTGATAATTTCACTCAGTGAACCTTTTATTTAGTTTTAGGACAAAGAAATTAAACACAAATGTATATTTAAAGTATTTTATTATTTACCACAAGAGTATTTGATCGCACACACCAATAAAAGTGTCCTATTTACTGGCGATTCTTAATGATTGATACGGTCAACACTGATACTCAAAACACAATTATGAACAAAGACAATTGTGCTTATATTTCTTTCATTGACGCCCTCAAACTTCAGTGCTGAAAGAAAACTCTCTCATAAATACATTTACATAAATGACTCGAAGGCAACTCGCATAATTAATTAGACATAACTGCATATTTGTGCCTAGATAGCAAAATAAATGTTTATAAATCGCTGTCTTGACCTGATATCCACAATATGTTTGTATCAGAAACTGAGCAAACATTTAACCCGAGACCTCGAAGCCGAACGTCAGGGGAATGGATTAGACCAGATTATTACGCCTTGAAGGTTAGACGCGTATAAAACAAAGAAGCAGGCAGCGGTGTACACATGAAACAGGCTTTCACCTCTCCTTTCTCTAGGTGGGAGGGAGGGAGGGAGTGCGCGCCACTGCGACACAAGCGTGTCTCTTCAAACAGTGTCATGCTGGAAAACTAAGATGGGTGACAAAGTCATGTAGAGGTTCACAGAGAGGCCATGAGTGAACCGAGTCATTGACTCACTGCTGCAGAAACTCTAGGTTTACTATACATATATATAAATATACATATACATGCATGCAAATATTATACATAATATATACATCATTATATATTTATATATAAATACATTTATATAAAACCTAGTTATATATATGATTGAAAAATTTGTAATATATAATAAAACGTTTATTGTAACAAAATGTATATAAGATATGTATTATTTTTTAAATGCATATATGTGTGTGTGTTGAAAACCAGTCTTTATGATATCACAGAATCATGTCTTTTTGAGCTGGATTTTACGTATAATCCTGATTTTATTATCGTTCTGTTGCTCACCGCAGATATTAATGACAAGCGACTTAAAAATAATTTTATTCACATGCATGCAAAACAAGAATTCATCAAAACCGAATTAGCATCCGATGTTAGACATTATCGTTTGACTGTGCCAGGCCATGACTAAAGAGAGCCCCGGAGACATGCTTTTAATGCGCATGTTGAATAATAAAACTCATTGAGCATCTGTTTCCATGTCTAGCACAAACATAATAACATCAGCTGTCAAGGATGCCAGACTTTAAAGAATGCAGTCAAAAATGGCCTAGCAGACGTTCACGTATCGATCACAACATTCAAAAAACATCAATGTTTTTCATAAAGGTGTACCTGAGGAAATTACCGTTTGACTCTCATGTCAACCGTCAGAAACTGGGGCTAATGATCAATGCTGAGGAGAGAAATGTAGCATGTTTAATGTATCCATGCCAGCTCTATGTTCATCCGTCTCCTTAATAAAACTCAACTAACAACACCGTTGCTCTGTAAGTTCATTTAAAGTCAAATATTCTGTAGGTTTGTGTGCTGTTGTATCATATGCTATTGCTAACTGGCTAGCAAATTAGCAGCCGGTAACTGAAATTTTCATTGCACAGATGTGAATTAGCATAAGAGAGATTTTAGTACAGTCCTGTGATTTTAGTACGGTGGTCGAGAGAGAAATAAAAAAATATATCTGCAAATTAAGAAAGCAACCTCGTCAATTTGACAACACACGCGTTAGCACGTAATTGCTTACAACACAAACAAATAAAGAAACGCACTGAAAATAGAACAAAACACCAGCAAATTAAAAACACAACTTCATAAATTTGACAACATGCTTACAACACAAACAAATAAACGCACTGCACATAAAATTCTTCATTTGTTTGTGTTGTGAGCATTTGCAGCGCCTGCTGTCAAATTGATGAAGACGTTTTCTTGATTTGGAGGTGCTTTTTATTTTTGCATGTGTTTTTTGAAGTTCTCTCAACCACCGTATTTTAGCATCAAAATTCATTTTGACTGTAAAAGGCAGCTACAATTCTGTTGAAATAGTACGTAAGCATTAATATTATGCTAACTTTGATAACTTTAAAGAACAGAATGTCTTGGTTATTCAAGAGCATTTAGTTAAAAGACCCAGTTAAGTTTCTGAAACACGTGTATATTATCCATTAGTATTAGTGCAATAAATAAATAGTGGAAAAAAAAACATTTTTAGCTAATTTTCAGGTCAGGAACTAAATGTCATTATCTCAAAACTGCCATAATTTGACCTTTTCATTGAGGAAAAGTTTAATTGAAATATAGTGTAAAGTGGGGGAAGCTGCCAATGTTGTTAGATTTTGAACAAAAATTGAATTTGTACCAAGGGGCTATTGGGGCAAAATGCTCCCATGGGTGGCGTAAAATACCCCCCAGTCAAACTAAGCAATTTTCTTAAAACATTAAGAGCAAAATCAGGGTGCAGGCAGTTTTGGCATAAAATTTAAAATAATATAATAATAAAAAATCAATAGAAGCCCAATAGAAATCATCACAGAAATTCCAATGGTTTCCATTAAATTACCATTATAAACCATTAGCTTTTTAAGTAAAACCATTACAAAATTCATTTTTGTAGTGTGTATTGGGCATTTACCCAATAGGATTTAACATCCCACCAATAGAATCCATCACATACCAGTAGACGCCATTATAGTTTCCATTAAAACCAATACAATTCCCATTATAACCATTAAATCCATTACATTTTATTTTGTGATTTGGGCTGGGTTCTATTGTTTTTTTTTAGCAGGGTAATTATGGATTGCAAAATGATAATAGCCTATTTGAAAAAAAATAGTTAGCTGATGCTAACTGGCTTGCTGACTTGCTACCTGATGCTAACTTGGTGTTTTTTTAATATAAAGTCCAAATATTTTGATTCAACTAACTAGTTATATATTATACCTGGACAGAGTATAAGTGACCGCAGGACTTCATATCAGCTTCAGAGTCATCATGTGGCTCACACATCCCACAAGGACACTGATAACACCATGCAGCCAAAACAAGCACTGCTCATGGACATCCCGGCTGAGCCCTGCCCACAGAGCTCATCACATGCAGACTGTGACGTATTACATCAGGTCCAAGACTCAGCACCCAAGGACGACTTTCTGGAAAACAGCCAGGGAAGCCAGGACAACACATCACCGGAAACACGAGAGTCAGAGGCCATCTCAGATGGAGACACATTATCCCTCTAGCATCTCCACTTCTAAGCTTCTCACAGAAAATGGAGGAACTGGTGTATGCTGGGATAAAACTCTCCCACTCCCACTACCCCGACTCTAGGGGTCAAACAACTAAAAATCAAGTCAAAATCTTGGGGTGATTCCGGAGACAGACCTTGGTTTTAGTAGTCATGTCAAAGCAGTAACTAATGAGCATACTATCATCTCAAAAACATTGCAAGAATTAGAAGTTTTGTTTGCAGCCAAGATTTGGAGAAACTTGTTCATGTCTTTATCAGCAGCAGGGTGGATTATTGTAATGATCTCTTCCAAAGAAGACCATTAGACAGCTGCAGCTCATCCAGAACACTTCTGCCAGGATTCTGACTAGAACCAGAAAATCTGAGCATATCACACCAGTCCTCAGGTCCTTACACTGGCTTCAGTTACATTTAGGATCGATTTTAAAGTACTTCTACTCGTTTATAAATCACTCAATGGTCTAGGACCTAAATATATGGCAGATATGCTCACTGAATATAAACCTAACAGACCACTCAGATCATTAGGATCGAGTCAGTTAGAAATACCAAGGGTTCACACAAAACAAGGGGAGTCCGCTTTTAGCTATTATGCCGTCCGCAGCTGGAACCAGCTTCCAGAAGAGATCAGATGTGCTAAAACATTAGCCACATTTAAATCCGGTCTCAAAACTCATCTATTTAGCTGTGCATTTGTTGAATGAGCATGTGCTACGTCCCAACTGATTGTATAATCATTTTCTATTCTTAACTGTTTTAAATTCATTTAAAATACATTTTTATATAATTGAGTTTTTATTTTTGTGATTATATATATATATATATATTTTTTTTTAAGTCTATTTTACTTCCTTTTAAAGCACTTTGAATCACCACTGTGTGTATGAAATGTGCTATATAAATAAACTTGCCTTGCCTATATAACTAGAATATATTCAATGGAAAAACAAAGGATTTGATGTCCACAACAGAATAACTACAGTAATTGTCCATTGCTCCCTGGTGGTGTTTTACCCCACTGACTATGTTTGAGTAAAAAATGATGTCATTACGGAAATATAATGATATTTTTATTAAATAACACATACTCTCTATCTACAGGCCCTACGGTTCTCATATCATATACGACTGTGATGTTCAACAAAACAACAAACTTAAAAAAAAAAAATCTTGCTGCTGAAAATGAGACCGTTTACTGTGAAATCGGTTTTCTCTTTGGTGCATCACACTGGTGATGTGACCACAAGCTTCATGGTGAACACTTCTACATCACTCTCATCAACGTAGTCCATAGTTACAATAAAAATTGATCTTGACTTTATCTTGTGCTGTTTTGGGAAAAACAGTAGGGAGGCGTTTTACCCCAACTCTACCCTAACCTTAATGCATGTTTTGAAGATATTGATATTTATGAACACTGTAATACTACATACCTTCCAGATGGCGTTTTTCAAGATGGCCGCCAAGAGACTGGACTTGTGATAAGTCTCTTAAAATATCATATAGTCTTATTCAAGAGTCGTTGTGTGTTTATATTAGCAATTAGCACTGCAAAATAGCATCTGTAGTGTGATTTCATGTGGAGAATCAAAATGTATTGTTGTTTTGAAATCATTTTGATTTTCATACTTCATGGTACAAAGAAAATATAATTTAATGGAAATTTCCAAGATGGTCGCTGAGCGATCTGACTTGCGATAAGTTGTCTTGAAATCTCAAAAATGGCATAATTTAACCTATTAAATGATTTAGTTGAAATATAATATTAACAAGTGTTGATAATATTTATATAAAAATAACTTCCAGTGGGCATTTCCAAGATGGCCGCTGAATTACCTGTCTTAAGGTAATTCTTGTAATGTTGTAAAGTCTTGGTTACTCAAGAGCCGTTCAGTTAAAAGAGCCAGTTATGTGTATAATAACAAATTGTGTAAGCAAAGAGTGAAAATTAATTTTTAGTGTGATTTCCCATGGAGAATCAAAATGTATTGCTGATTTGAAATATGGATCCAAAATGATTTTGACTCTCATACTTCATGCTACATAGAAAATATAGTCTAGAGGGAATTTCCAAGATGGCCACCAAACACACTGACTTGCAGTAAGTTATCTTAAAAATATAATTATCTTAAAGATACGTTTATTTGAAATATAATACTAAAAAGGTTGAACATTTCCAAAAATTACATCCAGTGGGTATTTCCAAGATGGCTGCCGAATGACCTAGCATGAGGTAAATATCTTAAAATGTAGTCAACTCTTGGTTACTCAAGTCGTTCAGTTAAAACAACCAGTAATGTTATGTGTGCGTTAGCAATTAGCATTAGCACAGATGGAACACTAATGTTTTTAGCACAATTTCAATGATTGTGTATAATTAATTTGTTGTCAGATTTTATTGCTAATTTATTTCAGATTGTTATACCTGTATGTTATATAGAAATAGCATCCAGTGGGCATTTCCAGGATGGCCGCCAAGCAAATTTATGTAAAAAATACTGAGTATAAATGAGTGTCCCAAAATATTGTGGGACAAAAATATAAAAATTTTACCTTTTTGTTAAATTACGCCTGCTAGCATCCTAGCGCACAGTGTGTTGGTTAACTGAAGTCAGATAAGTCACTGTTCGCGGCTAGCCTTTTGTTCACAAATGCTAATGACAAGGCAGTGAGTGAACGTAATGTTGTTGTTTCTAACTTTGCCAAAGTTATTTTGTCATTTCTCTGACAGCTCTCCGTTCCCACAGGCGTTTTCTCCTGACAGATCGGCCATGCTTCAAAAGCACCTCAGTTTCTCCTCCATAACTCACAGCCAGCTGCAGTTAAAAAATAGCACCAGCGCTGCACTCGCACCCGCAGCTGCAACGTTTTAATAACAGCTAATGCTCTTTCACTCATTTGTCATGTCGCACCTTTTCCGAACACAAGAAAGCCCAAATGACCTGAGGCCAGACTGAAATGTAAGCACAGCATGAAAAATGAAATAATGTCTGAAATGCTGGCACTCCCGCTGGCTGACAGGTGTGTGTGGAAGTCACATCAGCATCAGGCCGTACCGGAGAGTCGATGCCACCCGCAGAGAGACACGGGTGACAGGATTTTCCCCAAGAGGGTGCAAATGTATATTCGTGTTCGTCTCGTTAAGTTCATGTCTGTTTTTAATAACTAATGATGCGTTGTTGCAGCTGGGAATGATTAAGGAAGCATGGCAGGAGGGACATTATTAGTAACATCTGTTTGGCGGACAATGTTTGATTTAGTGTGAAATTATCCTATTCATGTTTTTTGATGTTTTACATTGTCTGAATTAAAACAATACATTCATTAAACAGCTAAAATGTATTAATATTTCAATAATATATTTGTCATAAAGTAGCCTGGCATAATCTTTTAATTGCTTTTAATTGTTTAAAAGTAGTAAAACATTTTATTTTATATATTGAGAATGTTAAAAACTTCTGAAATGTATTTTATTTCTATTAATACATTTATATAATTACTTTATTATTTTTACATTTATTAAAACAATAAAAAATCTGTGAAGCATTTCACTACTTTATTACAAACGATTGTCTGTGAAATATATTTGCATTCCTGCCAAAGATTTAATATCATTAACACATGTATATACTGTATTGATAAAATATAATTATATGTAATGTAATATATTAATAAGTATGATTATTTGTAATTGATTTACTAGAAGTTATTTATTATAATTAAAAAGAGACTATGAAATCCAGACTGGTATGAATATTCAATATAATCTTTTTTCCATTTTCTTGTTGTCTGTCTATCATCTTGTCTCCAGTGTTGCGTGGCATGAAGGATAAAGCAGTTTGATGACTAACACTAGCCCGCTGTATTGTGGTTAGAGGTCTGCTACCCGACCCGAACCCGCGGGTCCCGAAATACTTTCGGGTTTCAGGTCGGGTTTCGGGTTAATGTTTAATGGATAGCGTCGGGCTCGGGTCGGGTTCGGGTTTGTAGCTAAACCAAAACTATATGCAGAGGCTTCGCTGCTTTCATAGACGCACGCACACACATATCAGAGATCGCGCACAAACAGCACGGAAACTTTTATTAGTAAAATAGCTTCGACAGGCTACTGACTCGCAAGTCATAGCATTATATTTATCTGCAATGAGGCGGCAAAATCGCTGTTTTTGAAGTAACTAAGCCTCATTGCTTATAGAGAGACATGCGCAGAAGCAGGTTCACATGCACGCGCAACTTTCCTCGGTCTCACGCTCGCTCGGTCTCTCTCTCTCTCTCTCTCTCTCTCTCGCTCGCTCGCTCGGTCTCTCTCTCTCTCTCTCTCTCTCTCTCGCTCGCTCGGTCTCTCTCTCTCTCTCTCTCTCTTTCTCTCTCTCAAATAAATGATTAATTCATTCAAATAAATACAATATTATTTAAGATCTTATGTCTGATTTAAAGTAGACAGAATGCTAACGAGCCTTAATTGACAAAATTGACCATAATTTGCACGGTCATCATCTTCATGTCCATACAAAATTCATAAACTCGGCAGAATGTATGCGACCGCTGCACCTGATGTTCACAAACTTTCATAACTGGTAAATGTTTGTGAAATGGCAGAGCCTTGATTAATCCGTTTATTTGCATGCAATCGTGAAATGCAACCTTTTTCCTTTTTTTGTTGGCTAATCGTTGTGGGTCGGGGGGGGGGATTTCGGGTCGGGTTCGGGCTCTAAATTTAACTGTACCGCTCGGGTCGGGACGGGTCAGACGATCTCGGGTACGGGCCGGGTTCGGGCTTCAGTTTTGAGCCCGTGCAGACCTCTAATTGTGGTGTGTTTTTAAGCAGCTCTTGTCGTGTAAATCTGTGCTGGTGTCGAGTGATGATCCCTAAACCGCAGGTGAACAGACTACACACCGTGAGCACTGCTTCTGTGAGATTCGCGAGTTTGCTGGAGTCTCTTCAAATCTTCTCTGTCTGTCAGCGTCTCATCTGCAGTATAGTCCCTTTGGCACTGTAACAAAACAATGACTTTTGTAAAAAAAAAATCCACTCCTGTAGCAACCTTAATTAAACATTGTATGGCTGTATAAAACAGCAGACATGCTTTTATTCAAAGCCACTCGAGCATGAAAGCCAGACTGGGAGCTATTTCTTAGCCAAGTCCTTAATGTTGTTTGTTTAGGACGTGTACTAGCATGCAGCGCGCGGACAGTCCTCAGAGAACAACCGTCAGCGCGTGTGAAGAAACTCTCGCTGCTTTAACTGTCAACGTTTCTTCAGAACGCTGTGAGCCATTAGCTTAACAATCACAGGTGCCAACTATTTTTAGCGCTTCCCCGTGCTAACTAGCCACAATGCTACGTGTCGCTAGGGTGTCAGCAGTACTAAATGGTTGCTACGGTATTCTGGGTATTTTAACATGTTACTAAGGTGTTCAGGGGTTTTAAACATGTTGCTAAGGTGTTCTGGGTTTATTGAGCATATAATGTGGTTGCTATGGTATTCTGTGTATTTTTACCACATTATGTGGTTGCTAAGGTGCTCAAGGTAGTTTTTACCAGTTTATGTGGTTGGTAAGGTGTTAACCCATTGCTAAGGACTTATGAGTGGTTTTAACCTGGTGCTATGTGGTTGCTTAGGCTGTTGATATGTTGTTTTTAAGGTGTTAAGCACATAACGTGGTTGCGTCGATATTCTGGGTATTTTTCCACATTATCTAGTTGCTAAGGTGTTAACTCATTGCTAAGAAGGTATGAGTGGTTTTAACCTGTTTCTATGTGGTTGCTAAGGTATTAGCCTGTTGCTATGTTGTTACTAAGTTGTTGTTAACGTTAAGATTGTTTTGTGTTGTTTCTAAGGTGTTAACCTGTTGCTAAGTCGTTGCTAAGGAGGTATGGGTGTTTCAACCTGTTGCTATGTAGTTGCTAAGGACTTAGGGGTGTTTTTAAGGTGTTGCTGTGTAGTTGCAAATGAGTTATGAGTGGTTTTAACCTGTTGCTATGTAGTTGCTAATGAGTTATGAATGGATTTAACCTGTTGTTAACCTGTAGTTAGGTTTTGTGGGCACATAATGTGGTTGCTATGATATTCTGGATGTTTTTACCACATTTTGTGTTTGCTAATGTGCTAGTTTTAACTAGGTTATATGGCTGCTTAGGTGTTAACCCATTGCTAAGTAGGTATGAGTGGTTTTAACCAGTTGCTATGTGGTTGCTAATGAGTTATGAGTAATTCTAACCTGTTGCTATGTAGTTGCTAATGAGTTATGAGTTGTTCTAACCTGCTGCTATGTAGTTACTAAGGTGTTTTGTTTTTTTAAGGACATAATCTCAGAAAGGTTCTCAGAAAGCTCTGATGCATATTTTAAGTTGTTTAGTAACACCTGCCTGAGCATCGTTAACAACATTGCTCCCCTGAAGAAGAAGCATTCTACAAAAAAATCTGTTTCTTGGTTTAATGACTCTATTCGTTCACTTTGACGAAATTGTAGATGAGCAGAATGCAAATGGCATAAGGACAGGTTGCAGGTGTCCTATGACATTTTAAGGGAGTCTCTCTCTAAGTCTGCTAAATATACATTTCTTTCAGAAATTGTCTCAAGAAAATAACCATAGACCAAGAGCTTTATTTTCAACCATAGACGCTGTTTTAAATCCTGCTGATGTTTTCCCTGATGTGTCTGATCTCCTATGTGAAAACTTTCTGTCGTTTTTTGTTAAGACAAGGTCAAGACCACAATCACTGGTGACTTCTCATGCTCTTCCTGAAATAACTAGGTGCTCTTCTATTTGGAGCATGTTTGATTTAATTTCCCTTCAGACTTTTAAAGATATTATTGATCATCTGAAACCTACTTTTTGTCCATATGATAGTATTCCATCACACGTTTTTTAAGCAAATTGTTGATACTATAGGGCCTGATCTTTTTATTAACATGTGTTTGAGTACTGGTATGGTCCCTGGCTGCCTAAAACAGGGGTGCCCAAACTCGGTCCTGGAGGGCCGGTGTCCTGCAGAGTTTAGCTCCAACCCTAATTAAACACCCCTGAACCAGCTAATCAAGCTCTTACCAGGCATACTAGACACTTCCCAGCAGGTGTGTTGAGGCAAGTTGGAGCTAAACCCTGCAGGACACCGGCCCTCCAGAACCAAGTTTGGGCACCCCTGGCCTAAAAAGTTTTTTGGAAAAGGTTGCATTTACTCAACTACATTATTATTTCTGTCTACCTAACAGGAAGTTTTCGGTATGCATTGGAAAACACACTTCCTCAGCAGCAAATCTCTCCTGTGGTGTTCCTCAGGGATATATTCTTGCCCCAACATTTTTCTCTTTATGCCTCCTGCCATTGGGTTCCATCTTTTTAAAATATGGAGTATCTTTTCACTTATACGCTGATGACATCAAATTGTACTCGCCCTTTAAACATAATGATTCAAGCTCCATAGAGGTCCTGTTAGCGTGTTTACAGAAAGTGAAATTGTGACTTACACACAATTTGCTGGCCTTAAATGAGAATAAAACTGAAGTAGTACTGTTTGGTCCAAGTTATTTTTATGACTCTTGACCTTGGGGAATTAAGTTCTTATGTCTCCCCATGTGTGAAAAATCTAGGTGTGTTGTTTGATTCAGGTCTCAAGTTTGATAAACAGATTAATTCTGTTCTTAAGTCATGTTTTTATCATTTGCGACTTCTCAGAAAAGTTAAATATTTTCTTTCTCTAAAGAACTTTGAAATAGTCATCCATGCATTTATTACTTCATGTCTTGACTTCTGCAATTCACTCTATTAAAGAGCAAACAAATCATCGATTGGAGGACTTCAAATTGTTCATAAATAGTAGTCGTAAGTAGTAGTCGTAAATTCGATCGCATTTCTCCCATTTTAACTTATCTGCACTGGCTACCAGTCAAACTGAGAATAGTTTTAGTTTTTTTAAAGCATTACACGGCCTAGCTCCAACTTATTTATCTGATCGATGGAGAGCAATAGACTCACTCAGACATGAGTGAGGGACAACAGCAGAAGAATACTGGTGTCATAATTAAGGTACACCTGTAAGTGTAAAGGTGTATGAGTGCCCATCTATAGATTGAGAGATGTGCACAGTGTGTGGGGGGGGGGCACAATGCATTTTCTAAGGCACTAAGAGCCGTAGAGGCAAAAGTGCATTTGAAGGTATAGGAAATACAGAATGTGAGACGCTAGAAGGGGGGGGGGGGGGTTCTAGTCGTAAATCACTCGACCAACTCTAAATTTCAACCATTATAGAAAGGGGCGCACCCCGAGTTTTAGCTACAAGGTCAGGTATGATGGTCAAAATAAGAAGGGGGAGAAGTAGTGGATGTGGAATAGTTAGGTGTTTTGGAAGGTGTTTTCACCTAGTGCGTATGAGTTTGAATAAAGCTTGGGAATATTTGTTATTTAATATCTTATGTTTATTGTTGTGATTATAATTTTTTTATGACTATTTTTCTTCCTTTTATATAAATCACTTTTAATTACCACTGTGTATAAAATGTGCTATATAAATAAACTTGCCTTGCCTTGATCTTTTACGTTGTCTTAATCCGTCCAGGGCACTTTGATCCGGCAACCTTGGCGTACTTTCTGTTCGTAGATCGAGGTTAAAACAGTGTGGAGACCGTGCTTTTTACCCGCTTATGGGTTTTCTCAGGTGTTAACCTGTTTCTATGTGGTTGCTAAGGAGTTGTGAGTTGTTTATCCTGTTTCTATGTGGTTGCTAAGGAGTTGTGAGTTGTTTATCCTGTTTCTATGTGGTTGCTAAGGAGTTGTGAGTTGTTTATCCTGTTACTATGTGGTTGCTAAGGAGTTGTGAGTTGTTTATCCTGTTTCTATGTGGTTGCTAAGGAGTTGTGAGTTGTTTATCCTGTTTCTATGTGGTTGCTAAGGAGTTGTAAGTTGTTAATCCTGTTTCTATGTGGTTGCTAAGGAGTTGTGAGTTGTTTATCCTGTTTCTATGTGGTTGCTAAGGAGTTGTGAGTTGTTTATCCTGTTTCTATGTGGTTGCTAAGGAGTTGTGAGTTGTTTATCCTGTTACTATGTGGCTGCTAAGGTGTTTTTTATGTAGTCACTAAGAAGATATACGCAGTTTTATCTTGTTGCTATGTGGTTGCTAGTGTGTTAACTATTTGCTATGTAGTTGCTAAGGTGTTCGGTGTTGTTTGTAACACATTGTGAGGTTATTATGGTGTCCAGGATGTGTTTAAACTGTTGTTATGAGGTAATAATATTGCTGTCCACACATTTGATTCGATCTCTCCGTTTAGTGAAATGTGTGAATCTGATCTATTTGAAAACAAAGCATTTTTTTTAGTAGAAAGAAGTAGCCTTAGCAAACAGAGCTAGTAACAGTAAACAAACTAAGTAATTATGATTGTACACATGGTCTTTGGTGTTTTGAAGCTGTATTGTGTTGCGGGTTCATCTAATGGACTCCATGAAAGCCTCTTTTATTCCGTATGAAGTTCAGGCCTGTGTGCGTTTACCCCACAACCGCGTCTGAGAGACCGAGAGAATAAAGGAGCTCATGAATTTATATAAGACATTGTTGAGTTCTGGAGGGATCGGACAGCACGGGACAGAGCTTATGAATTCATCCAGAGCTAGTGAGCTATAAAATGAACTTTCTGATTCCACAAACCCCTCTTACGTCTAGCTTCGCCCGCGCAATTACAGAGAAAACTAACGGCCAGACGCCTCTTCTGAATGTGCTAAACGTTTAGCGATACCGAGAACGAACGCTGATGAGCGCACACGTGAAACATGATGCAGGTTTCTGACGGTGTATATTGTGTTTTGAGGAGAATGTGCTGATGCTTTTATTAAATGATCAGATGCATCATTTTCACCTGCTAAACCAGAAAATAAATAGACTTTTCTATTCTATACTTTTAGAAACGCTGGAGAATATCAGGAGGACTGTCAGATACTGTTCGTTCAGCTAGCAGAGTCTTGAGGGTTTTAGCTTGGCAATGATTTGAATAAATATGAATAGGTGAATTTTTCCCTAAAATGTCCACTTTAATTTATTTTATGAAATATAATTTTATAATTCATAAATATGAATATATAAATAATTTACATGTATTATTATTATTATTATAAATTTTATAATATTTATTTTATATTCAGATATTTCAGGAAAGACTCATTTTGCACATGCATTGATCTGAAGTCACCTTGCATTGAAGTCATGGGTCGAAAATGAAAGTCAAATCAAAATTGACCAATGGAGGATCATCATGCCGCTGACGATTTCCCGAAGTGAATCAGATCTCATCGTTTGCCAAACATTACGACGTTCAGATGAACGTGAGAACTCTTCTTCGTGATCTCGGGCGATACTTTAAAGCCTGTTAACTGGCATGACCTATTCCTCTGATGGAAATGCAGCACATGCGTCCGGCTGTCATTGATTTGCTGTTCGGGTCTGATGAAGGGTTGGTGTGTAGTCAGTAAAACTGCACTTGAATCTTCATTACACCGTTCTGTGTCTGGATTTCAGTGTTTCTCAGTATAATAGGTATATTAGCCTCGTGAGGATTTTTGGCTTCGCAGTGATACCACTAAATATAAACTGTTTAATTGGATAAATATAGTTTGTGTGGACGTGTGTGAATGTGGCTGTTTGTGGAAGAAAAAAGACTGAATTCAGGAAAGTCAGATGCATAACACAAAGTTATAATAATAATAAGTCATTTTTATACGTTTTATTTAGTTAACAGCTAAGCATTTATCACAGATCCTTGAATATTTAATTTTTTATTAATTTATGTCTTTATTTATGTTTGTTTGTTTGTTAAGCCTTTATTGCAGATTATGCACATATCCAATTTTGATTTAATTTGAAAGAAATTAGTTAATCAATTTATTGATTTATTTAGATTAAGCTTTTTTTGCAGATTTTAAGGAAACGTATTCATTCATTCAATTAGGTTAAGCCTTTATTGCAGATTATGAAATTCAGTCATTCATTCGGTTAAGCGTTTATTTTAAGTTTTGATCCAAAAGTTATGCATCCAAATTCAATTTAATATAAAATGTATTAATGTATGTATTAGTTTATTTAGGATACCACTTGCAGTTACAGTTTAATTCAGAGTGAATGTATGCCATGTTTATTTTATTTCATTGCAGATTCTGTACAAATGCCCAATTCCGTGAAAAATAAGAAAGTGATGTTTTAATTGTAAGATGCATCACATGTTCTTCCAGCTGCAGCTGTGATGACGTGACTCTGGATCCAGGCTCCTCCGGTGGTCTCCGATCTCTCGGGAGCCGTTAACAGCTGGGTGTTTTGGTCCAGATCTCCCCCACCGCGGCGGTGCAATCAGCTCTGTAATTATTATTCAGCGCCGGCCTCCTCTGCCACTTTCAATTGGCACCAACATGGCAACCGAGGAGTAAATCAGGTCTGTTAGTTCAGCCCAGAGACACAGACAGAAGCCTGCATGAGCGTAACCGCCGTGATTTTGGCGGGAAGAGTTCCCGCTCCTTCAGCTGATTTATTGAACGCCACTAATTGGCGTTAAATTAGCATACTGAATCATAGAAAAGTGGATTCTGTGTACATACATGAGTACATGTGACACCAGCTATACTTAACATCAGGCGAATCACGTACGTTGACAAGAGTCGGCCCACGGTGTCACGTCTTACTGCCAGGCGTGAATTAACAATTAACCAACTGTTGTTTCATAGCAACCGACACTCATTAAGAAGTGCATCATTGGCTGCTATATTCAGCACACTAGCCTTGGGGTGGGCGTACATCCAGCACAAACATCTCTTATGAAGAGATATGAAGAGATGAAGTAACTAATGTTGAAAGACGTGTCAAGTCATCATATAACAGCCGGTCTCAGGAGAGGCTCTCTCGCGCGCACGCGGAGGCATCTATTTTTTACATCCGGCCCACTTAGATCAAGTCAGCAGAGTTTTAAACCTCTAATTATTACATGGCAAAACTAAGAGGATACAGATAAGAAGTACAAGGTGTGTGGTCCTTGCGAGTGTGAAACGTTCCTGAAACGTAGCGGCGTAAGATGCTCTCGGGGGGTTTCTAGGTGGTTACTTATTAGCCCGAGTCTAAAGAGGCTCTATGATATTTGTCTTGATTTGACTTTTTTCCTCAAAATTGACTTTTCATTATTTCAATTTTATCTTAATTTTGCTTTTAAAGTCATAATTATGTCATTTTATTCCATAGTTATGACTTTATCTCATAATTCTGACAGTCAAAATTGTGGTTTAGTGTCATAATTTCAACTTGACATAATTTTGACCTTTTTCTCAAAATTTTGACTTTTCATAATTGAGGTCTAGTATGTCATAATTTTGCCTTTTAAAATCATATTTCTGTCTTTTTATCTCATGATTATAACTTAATGTCATAATTTGTATGTGTTATCTCATCTTTTTATCTGACAATGTCGACTTTATCATAATTATGAATATATGTCATGACTTCAACTTGTTATAATTTTGACTTTGTATTTCAAAATTATGATTTAGTATGTCATAATTGAAATGTTTTATCTCATAATTATTTCAACATTTTATCTGATAATTATATCTCATAATGTCGACTTTGTCATAATTTTGACTTTTAAACTCAAATGTATGACTTTTTATCTCATAATTTATACTGTGTCATAATTGTGGCTTAGTATATCATATTTTTGCCTTTTTATGCCATAATTTTGTCTTCATCTCATAATTATGTCTTGTCATACTTTCAGCATTTTATCTCATAATTATGTATTTTTATCTCGTAATGTTGACTTTGTCATAATTGTGTCTTAGTTTGTCATAATTTCCACGTTTTATGTAATAATTTGAATATAAGTGTTCTGAATGGTTGCTAAGATGTTCTCGGGGGGGGGGGGGGGTATTTATTGGCCTGAGTCTAAAGAAGCTCTGTTTAATACTTCTCTAAAGATATGGCTCAGATCTCCATTTATGTGTGTGTTGTTTGTTATTTTCACCTGTTTAATCATCCACGGGGGAAGAATTGTGCATGTTTGCTCACTCAGAGTTATAAACGTACAAGACCTATTGCATTGGCAAAGCTTTAAAGATACAGATAAGAAATTCAAGATGTATGCTCTTCTTTAGAAGTGCACAATTCACTGCGGTGATGCCTGAGGTTTATGAAGCGTTGTCAAATAGCTGCGTAAGTGTTCTGAATGGTTGCTAAGATGCTCTCGGGGGGGGGGGGGGCCTGAGTCTAAATAGGCTGATATACTTTTCTGTAGATATGGCTCAAATCCCTCCTTCTGTGCACGTTGTTTGGTATTTTTGCCTGTTTTATCATCCGCCGGTGAAGATTTTTATTAGTTCGCTTAATTACAGTTTTAAACCTACAAAATATTGAATAGGCAAAACTATGATACCTGCAAATCAGAAATACAAGATTTCGGTGTTTTGCGAGAGCGAACGTTTACGAAACGTTGCCAAATGGTTGAATAAGTGTTCTGAATGGTTAGCATGTTGCTAGTTGGTTGCTAAGCTGTTCTGGGTGGTTTCTAGGTGGTTAATTATTAACCCGAGTCTAAAAAGTCTTTGTGGTATTCTGCTCTGTAGATATGACTCGAATGAACATTGTTTGTTATTTTCATTCACTTTATCGTCCGCCAACAAAGAATAGTGTAAGTTCGGCCTCTTAACAAACTGACATGATTGGTGCAGCAAGTTACACTCGATGAATACTTCAAGAGAGTGCATATAGTACAATAGTTTATGTTTTCAAACGCCAAAGTTAAACGATAATGAGATAATAACGAACAGTGGGTACTGAAAACTCACATTTAGCACTTCCAACAGCACCGGATATTTGGTGTGAGAAGTTATAATACTTTTGGGGTTACAGTTTTGCTTGTGAGTTAGTATTAAGAAACATCACTAATGAAATATGCAGCAAGCAAGCTTGTATCCTTCATCTGTGCTACCTCAGAGTTAATGGAGCTGGTGATGATGGAGAAAGATCTGCCGCATTGCCTGAGGTATTTATAGTATTAGTGTGGCTGTGAGGATGTGTTTTTACCGTTGTGCAGCCATCCGCCGACAGAAGGAAGTGCCTCCGTTTTCTGTCAGAGTTTAGCACCCTCGCCTACTTGTGCCATCCGTTCGACAGTTGCCATAGATATCCCATGATGCCACAGGCGCAGCAATGCAGAGACGCTCAGTCTGTCCATTAGCCCATAAAGCTGCTGTTGCTCTCACACAAGCTCAAACTTACGGAAGCCCATTTCCACCAATGAAGAAAATATAGCAGCATTTTCTCAAGTCAAAATTATAAGATGAAACGTTGAAATTATGACTTTAAAGTCTTAATTGTGACATAGTAACTTTAAAATTTGAAATTAACACAACGTCAAAATTATGACAATTTAGAATTATGAGACAAAAAAAACGAATTATAATATAATTTTTGTTGCTGTTTTTCTTATAAGTTAAATTTAGTATGTAATAATTATGACTTGAAAATGTGAAATTAACACACCAAGTCAAATTATGACATAAATGTGAATTATGAGACAAAAAAAACGAATTATAATATAATTTTTGTTGCTGTTTTTCTTATAAGTTAAATTTAGTATGTAATAATTATGACTTTAAAATGTGAAATTAACACACCAAGTCAAATTATGACATAAATGTGAATTATGAGACAAAAAAAAATCGAATTATAATAGAATTTTTGTTGCTGTTTATCTCATACGTTCAATTTAGTATGTCATAATTATGACTTTAAAATGTAAAATTGACATACCAAGTCAAAATTATGCTATTCTAAGTCATAATTATGAGACAAAAAAAAACAATTGTTTGCTTTTTTATCTCATAAGTTCAATTTAGTATGTCATCATTTTGACTTTTTATATCATAATTACGACTTTGTCATAATTATGACTTATGTGATAATTTTGCCTTTTGAAGTCATAAATCTGACTTTTTATCCCATAATTTCAACTTTGTCATAATTGTGGCTTAGTAGATTCAAGATTTGTATTCGTCACATACACAATCATGCAGAATATAACCAGCAGTAAAATGTAAGTATGTCATAAGTTTCGACTTTTGTGATCATTTTGACTTTATCTCATAATTATGACTTTAAAATGTGAAATTAACACACCAAGTCAAAATTCTGACATAAGTCAGATTTATGAGACAAACAAAATCTAATTATAATATAATTTTTGTTGCTGTTTTTCTCATAAGTTAAATTTAGTATGTAATAATTATGACTTTAAAATGTGAAATTAACACACCAAGTCAAATTATGACATAAATCAGAATTATGAGACAAAAAAAATCTAATTACAATAGTATTTTTGTTGCTTTTTATCTCATAAGTACAATTTAGTATCATAGTTGAAAGTCATAATTATGACTTTAAAATTGACATACCAAGTCAAAATTATGACATACTAAGTCGTTGTTTGCTTTTTTATCTCATAAGTTCAATTTAAAATGTCATCATTTTGACTTTTTATATCATAATTACGACTTTGTCATAATTATGACTTATGTGATCATTTTGCCTTTTGAAGTCATAAATCTGACTCACATACACAATCATGCAGAATATAACCAGCAGTGACATGTATGTCATAAGTTTCGACTTTTGTGATCATTTTGACTTTATCTCATAATTATGACTTTTCATCTCATAATTTCAGATTTGTTATAATTATGGCGATGCCATCATTTTGCTTTTTCAAATTATAATTTGGTCTTTTTATCTCAAAATTGACAATGTCATAAATTAAATTTTTTATCTCATAATTATATATTTTTATCACACATTGTCGACTTTGTTATAATTATGATTATATGTCATAATTTCAACTTGTCATAATTTCGACTTTTTATGTCAATTTCAACTTTTGTCATACTAAGTCTTAATAATTTCAACTTTTAACTTAAAATGTCATAATTACGACATCTAAGCCGATTCTTTAAGTCATAATTTCAACATTTTATCTCACAATTGTCTCTTTATCTGATAATGTTGACTGTTTTAATTGTGGCTTGTCTCTTATGACTTGTCTTGGTGTAAAAATGCTTCCATACACATACATTGCACTCTTAATGTAACGAGTCGGGAACTGCTTGTTTGTATCTTTTCTTCCAGTCACTTCAGACTCCCCAAACCTTTGTTGTTAAATCAGAGCGACGACCCTGCAAAGCGTCGCCTCTTTGTGACAGATCGGTGAAAAGGAAGGACAAGAGAAGGAGAAGTGTTCAGGGTATCCCTCTCAAAGGTGTAAATGAATCTTGAAATCAGCCTAAAACAGAAGAGCGTGTTGTGTAACAGTTGGCAACATGGCCGGTTTTGTGTGACTGCGGTGGAGGATTGGAGCTCCGCTCGGGCTAAGTTTGGCTCTCACGCCGAAGCCGATCGGCCCACACGCGTGACATAGAGGGGTACAGTATGTATCAGCCAGAAGAAGGTCAGGAGGACACGGTCTGTACGCCAGAACTTGGGTGACTCGTCCCGTCTTCCTCTACCAGCTCCAGACTCAATCCAGTCGTGTAACAATCAAATTAGTCAAATATGCTTTTAATAAATATTTGTATGTCTTTTAATAAAAAAAATGGTGCTTTATGGCGAGAGAAAATAGAGAAAAGGTCATTTTCACCATAAAAAATGAAGATTTATTTTTTTAAGAACAAAACAAAAGTACACAAAGACTGTTTTAAAGTGTTTTACACAAAAATGACTCATAGTGTGCTATTAAATAGATTTTATTTTTCACAATTAATAAATAAAAAAGCAAGACTGTAGCATTTTTATATTACGTTTTTTTTTAGGATTTTAGACTTAATTTACTGTAATGTACATTTTTGAATAATCATTAAAATAAATTGCTTTAATGTTAAATAATTGTATAATGTTTTGTGTTTTATAAATAATTTTTATTACTGCATCAAAATAAAATAAATTAGTTATTTAAATGTTTACTAATTATATTAATATTATTTAAACCCTAACTTTATTCTTTCTTTATGTTGATTTTAATAAAACACTTTAAAAAATATGTCCAGAAAGATTTTTTATTACTGTATTAAATAAATGTAATTAATTAGTTAAATACTGAATTATTACATTAATATTATTTACATTTTGTATTTCATTTATGCTGATTTTAATTTAAATAATACCCAGACATAATTATTTGTATTACTGTATTAAAATAAATTGTTTAAACGTTGAATAATTATATTAATATTATTTAAATTGTAAATGCATTGTCTTTCATTTTTGCTGTTTTCAGTTAAAAAAATTATATTACGCCCAGAAAGAATGATTTTTGTTACTGTATTAATTCACATTCAATTGTATTAATATATTAGTTTTTGCAGAACAGTGAAATGTAATGTGCTGTTAAATCTATAATCATCATTTTGATTTACAATTAATATGTAAAGTTTAACAAGTTATTATGATTTGCTGTACCATATATAGCATTTTACAATCCTTTTTCATTATAATTCTATTTTATAATCAAACCTCATTCCCATGAATGTAATGAAAATAACAAATATTTTTTTGCAAATTATTTTTAAAACCGCATTTTGTCTCTATGCTGATTTTAATAAAAAATACATGATTTTATTAGTGTATTAATACATATTTAATTTTTGAATCATGTTCTATTTTACAGTACTTTGCATAAAATTACATGAAATGTGCTGTTAAATCTATTATCATCAGTTTTGTTTAAAATAAATGTGTTAAGTTTAACAAGTCAATATGATTTACTGTAGCATTAAAATAGCATGTTTACATTCATTTAAATTTTAATTCTATTTGTATTACTTTAAATTCAAATCTCCTTCTTATTGCTGCAATGTAAAAACGAATTATCAATTCAGTAAATTATTCAAATAGTATATACTATTAACCATATTGCCTTTATGCAGATTTTAATGAAAAATAAAGATTTTTGTTACTGTTAATAAATATTTAATTTAATTACATTTTTTTAATGTATTAATAAATATCCAAAGAGAATACCTTTTCAGAATAATTACATATATAAGCAAGCAAAAAAATTATAATAATCATTTAGGAGAAATATCCAAATCCACATTTCTTCACGCGATTCATCCCTTTATGATTCTTTAAAAAGAGGCGTGGCTTCAGACCGCGCGTTACTGAAAGGGGCGGAGCCAACACGAGCGTCTTTTAAAGAAGGGGCGGAGACCGAGCCAGCGCCGGATAGAGAGAGAGAGAGAGAGAGCGGTGGGTGGGCGTGTCCATGACGTCACCCTCGAGCTCTCCTCAGCGCGCACAGCTGTGGTTTCTCCGGAGCGGAGCTTGAAATCAGACGCGCCGAGCGAGACGCAGCGCTATCCGGGGGATTTAAACCGCTATTCCGCCGTCCGCGCCCGGGGCTCTCTCTCTCTATCGCCTTGGATCTGCTCTCTCCTTGGATTATTACCGTTCTTTATTCCTTGGCGCGACGCGCACGAAGATGTAAGGAGGTTTTGCGCGTGCAGAATCACGGAGAACAGGAACGCGCTCGTTAAAACAAGGTAAGAGCAGTTAATCACTTTATTCTAATGTCAGGAACGGGTGGGAATAAAACACGCACTTCAGACGAAGAGCGTCTGAAGAACTGCACGCGCTCGGAGAAGGTGGTGCCCTGCGCGCAGTGTGCGCGCCAGACGCGTTTTGCGCATTAGGAATAAACTCATTATTGACGCGTTTCAAGACTTTACAGCCGGTTTTCGCGTTTTTTGGGGGTGTTATCCATCAGCTTCATCCGTGGGACAGTCATCCCGCCCACAGGCTCCCAAAGCCCCGCTTGAGTTTAGTGAGAATTGATGCCACCGTGCGCCGTGTCAGCCTCGCATATCGCGCATTTATAATGAAAGTCTGATTATGCATCTGATTTGTACTTGCTAACTGATGTTTGAGCGATGCGATCCTCAGAGATTCGGTCCAGAAAGACCCACCTGCTGGAAACTAGTGAGCAACACTCAATTTCAGCGGACTCGGTTATTAAAATCAGCATGTAGATAGAGACTCGAGAGGTTTTAGTTGACGATGTCATCCCAAAACTAGGAAAACTGCGCGTATTTGCATTTGATGAATGGTTTATGAACATCAGTCATTGTATAAAATGCATTGAAATCAATTGCATGCTCCAAAACTGGTGCTCTCTGTATATTTGCATCTGTTTTTTATGATGGTTCTCGTGCACTTAGAATAGCTTAATGCACTATTTGTGTTGTGAATTAGTATGTTAATGCATTGCGCATAGAGTAATTAAAGCTGTGTAACCACCGAAGACATCGATGGAAGCACAGAATATGGGCTGAACTTTTGCTCTTGAATATGTAATATGTTTGCATGAATCCGAGTGAGATTGGAGTTCAGGGTGTTCTCGGTTCTTGTGTTTTTGCACAGTAATGGACATGTGTGCATGCTCTTGTTCTGGGCTGGATTTGCATAAAACGAGGCTTGACAGTGGAGTCATTCAAAGCCACACCCTCTTTATGGATTTACATCATAATCTCAGGACAGATTTGAATAAATTAGGATGATTGATTCAGGAATGTATGTCTCCAGATTGACAGATTTAGTCTATTTGTATAAACAGATTACAAGCTCACACACTAGTCAAAGATTGTCTTGTATATGTTTCTAAATTTCTTCAAAAAGGAGGATTTTGTCAGATTGTATTAGCTCAGACTATCAAAACTCATCTCTTCTTTTGATAAATGTACACCTAAAGGTCCTCGATGTCTCCAGATGAGGTTTTTGCTCATTTCTCAGGCAAATGTGTCCTCTAAATGAGTACTAACTCACGCTAGTCGAAAATCATCTGTTTTTAGAAATGTACATCTGCAAGGCGTCAGTGTCTCAAAATGAGTTTCTGTCCGATTTTTTTTATTTTTGGTAAATCTGACATCATACTCAAACAGACTAGTCAAAATCATCTCAGTGTTAATACATCTATATTTAAACGTCCTCAGTGTTTTGTTGGCTCAAATGATCAGAATGAGGAATTTTATGTCTAAATGTCCTTGATGTCTCAAAATAGAGGTTTTTGTCTGTTTCTTTTGAGGTGAATTCATCCTCTAATCTGCGCATAGTTCAAAAATCATCTTGGTTTTAATAAATGTACATCGAAATGTACTCAGTAAGTCTCCAAACTGTGTTTTTCATGGGCTCAAGCTATCAAAAACGGTCTCTTTTTAATAAATGTGTCTAAACGGCCTCAGTGCTTCAAAATGGAGGATCTGTCAGATTTTCTTGGTAAATTTGACCTCAAACTCTATCTAAAAGCCAAAAATCATATATTTCATAAATATATATGTGAATTTCCTCAAATTCCCAAAAATTCTTTTTAGATTAATTACAAATTACAAATTACAAATGATCAAAAATAGTTCCTGTTTTGATACATTTATGTCTAAATGGCTTCTATGTCTCAAAATTGAGTTTTTTGTCAGATTTGTATTAGTTTTTTGCTCAAATTATCAAAATTCATCTTTATTTTGATAAATGTATGTTTAAATATGTCTCCAAATGGGGGTCATTGTTGGATTACATTTACAAATTATATATACAGTATGTGTATATATATCTATATATATATACATAAAATGATTTCTATGTCTCCAAATGGAGATTTTTGTCAGATTTTAGTGACCAAAATTATCAAAAAGTGAATGTATATCTAAATGTTTTAAAATCAGGATTTTGGTCATTTGTCCTCAAATTCTACCCAAAAATGTATTTACTCAAAAAAAAAAGAAAAAAAAGATGTATCTTTATTTTTATAATTGTATATAAATATGTATTTATAACATAAATATCCGTAATGTCTCAAAGATCATGTTCTGTCAGACTTCATTGGCTCAAATGATCCTGTCTTCTCTGTTTTTGTAAATGTAAAGGGCCTCAGTGGAGGTTGTTGACTGATTTTTGGTAAATTCGTCCTCAAACTCTACCTAATATGTATCTGCTCACACACACTAGTCATACGGCATCTCAGTTTTAAGTGTTTGTAAAGGGAGGAATGTGTGGTGTTTTGGTCTGGGCTGTAACTCACGGTTGGTTGTCGTTGGGCTTCCCTGCAGGACACTCAGTCCTGGCCTGTGGCCTGCGGGTGCTCTTTGGTGAAGAAGTCGGATTTGTCTCTTGATTTGCGTCTAGTTCTCCGGCAGTGAAGTGGGATAAGTACCTGTCATTCTTTATGTATGAAAACGCTCGTCGTTGCTGCATGAATGGACATTGTGTTATTTACGCAGCGAGTCCCTTGGGCCGCTATCGCTCCAGTGCGCTGACGGATTGATCAGGCCACTTATATCTCCAACAGCCTCCGCTAGCACTGATATGTCACACTTACACGTTAACTGCACTTGTTAGGGGGGTGACGTAACCAAACTGACTATAATGATGAGTAGCTGTTACAAAATATGTATTTTACAGTAAAATAAAATATAAACAAATACATATCAGTTGTGTAAATCAGACAGGTACTGTTTATTTGCATTTTATGTTTATCTATTATATATTGTTTTTCTGTAAGTTCGTGTACATAAAAACAAGGCTGTAAATGGCATATTTTACTCTTCTCATATTTTATTATATATTCTTAACATATTTAGTAGGATGGTTGTAAAAAAAAACATTTGACATTAGAAAACTGACTGTAATGATGATTTTTTTGTACTTTTTCCTTTCATTTTTATTTCATTTTTGCTTCTATTTTTACCTTTATATTATTATATTTATATTTTTGTAGAATGTAAAACAAGGCTGTAAATTAAACTTTGATTTTTCAAAAAATAAAATTCCTAATTATTCCCCTAAATAGTTATACATTTCTTTACTTTAAGAAAACTGATTATAATGATGATTATTTTTTATTATAAAAAAACTGTTCTATTTATTATTTACTTTTAATTTTTATTTATTACCCAAAATTATTATTTTACAAAAAAACGGAAAATTCAAGCAGCTATTTATTTATTTATTTATCTATCCAATAAATAAATGTATCGTTTTCTATGTATTTGCCCAAACATTCATATTTTTTCTTTGATGTAACAAAACTGATGATTCATTTATTTATTTGAATTAATTAATTTAGTTTGTTAGGTAGTTACTCTGTCATCCATCCATCCATGCTATTTAAGAAACATATTCATTATATTAAAGTATATAATTAGCTAGTTGTAGTTAAAAAGCAGAACATTTACTATATTGAAAACCATATGTCTACTTTAAGATCCGGTAACTTATTTTGTTGTTAATTGTTTAAAATAATTTTCAAGTAACTTCCAGGTAATTGATTTTCTAAAATTAGTATTTTTTTAATTTATTTATTATTTAAATTGTATTGTTTTCTGAAATGAAATTTGAATTGTATCATTTTACTTTTTTAAATAAATTATAAAGGAATGATAATGTGTTGTATAGTTTAACAGAGAGCTATAAGCATTACTTTATCAAGATATTACCTGTTCATTTTCAGACAGAATATGGTATACTCTAGTATGTTGAATTTGTCCCCCCAGAGACATCCCTGCGCTATACAACCCCCCCCCCCCTGGACCGAGGGGGGACGGCCGGACTTTAGTTTAGCGTGTATAATAGTCTAGCTGATTGCTTTTAGATAGAAACACTGCCCATAACTCTTGGTCTAGGATGAATGAATGAATGATGCATTTATATAGCGCTTTGTGTATTGTTGTACACCCAAAGCACTTTACAATCATGTGGGGGGGTCTCTCCTCAACCACCACCAGTGTGCAGCATCCACTTGAGTGATGCAACAGCTGCCACAGGACAACGGTGCCAGTGCGCTCACCACACACCAGCTACAGGTGGAGAGGAGAGAGAGTCATAGAGACAATCAAGTGTATGCGCTCACCACACACCAGCTACAGGTGGAGAGGAGAGAGAGTCATAGAGACAATCAAGTGTGTGCCCTCACCACACACCAGCTACAGGTGGAGAGGAGAGAGAGTCATAGAGACAATCAAGTGTATGCGCTCACCACACACCAGCTATAGGTGGAGAGGAGAGAGAGTCATAGAGACAATCAAGTGTATGCGCTCACCACACACCAGCTATAGGTGGAGAGGAGAGAGAGACATAGAGCCAATCAAGTGTATGCGCTCACCACACACCAGCTACAGGTGGAGAGGAGAGAGAGACATAGAGCCAATCAAGTGTATGCTCTCACCACACACCAGCTACAGGTGGAGAGGAGAGAGAGTCATAGAGACAATCAAGTGTATGCGCTCACCACACACCAGCTACAGGTGGAGAGCAGAGAGAGAGTCATAGAGACAATCAAGTGTATGCGCTCACCACACACCAGCTACAGGTGGAGAGGAGAGAGAGTCATAGAGCCAATCAAGTGTATGCGCTCACCACACACCAGCTACAGGCGGAGAGGAGAGAGAGTCATAGAGACAATCAAGTGTATGCGCTCACCACACACCAGCTACAGGTGGAGAGGAGAGAGAGTCATAGAGCCAATCAAGTGTACGCGCTCACCACACACCAGCTACAGGTGGAGAGGAGAGAGAGTCATAGAGCCAATCAAGTGTACGCGCTCACCACACACCAGCTACAGGTGGAGAGGAGAGAGAGTCATAGAGACAATCAAGTGTATGCGCTCACCACACACCAGCTACAGGTGGAGAGGAGAGAGAGACATAGAGCCAATCAAGTGTACGCGCTCACCACACACCAGCTACAGATGGAGAGGAGAGAGAGTCATAGAGACAATCAAGTGTATGCGCTCACCACACACCAGCTGCAGGTGGAGAGGAGAGAGAGTCATAGAGACAATCAAGTGTATGCGCTCACCACACACCAGCTACAGGTGGAGAGGAGAGAGAGACATAGAGCCAATCAAGTGTACGCGCTCACCACACACCAGCTACAGATGGAGAGGAGAGAGAGACATAGAGACAATCAAGTGTATGCGCTCACCACACACTAGCTACAGGTGGAGAGGAGAGAGAGTCATAGAGACAATCAAGTGTATGCGCTCACCACACACCAGCTACAGGTGGAGAGGAGAGAGAGTCATAGAGACAATCAAGTGTATGCGCTCACCACACACCAGCTACAGGTGGAGAGGAGAGAGAGTCATAGAGACAATCAAGTGTATGCGCTCACCACACACCAGCTACAGGTGGAGAGCAGAGAGAGAGTCATAGAGACAATCAAGTGTATGCGCTCACCACACACCAGCTACAGGTGGAGGGGAGAGAGAGAGACATAGAGCCAATCAAGTGTATGCTCTCACCACACACCAGCTACAGGTGGAGAGGAGAGAGAGTCATAGAGCCAATCAAGTGTATGCTCTCACCACACACCAGCTACAGGTGGAGAGGAGAGAGAGACATAGAGCCAATCAAGTGTATGCGCTCACCACACACCAGCTACAGGTGGAGAGGAGAGAGAGTCATAGAGCCGATCAAGTTTACACAAGGTTACACCCCTACTCTTTACGAGAAGTGCCGTGGGATTTTTAATGATCACAGAGAGTCAGGACCTCGGTTTAACGTCTCATCCGAAGGACGGTGCTTTTTTACAGTATATTGTCCCCGTCACTATACTGGGGCGTTAGGACCCACGCAGACGACAGGGTGAGCACCCCCTGCTGGTCTCACTAACACCTCTTCCAGCAGCAACCTAGTTTTCTCAGGAGGTCTCCCATCCAGGTACTGACCAGCTCAACCCTGCTTAGCTTCAGTGGGCAACCGGTCTTGGGCTGCAGGGTGGTATGGCTGCCGTCATAATCAGTTTTCTTTGTAATAATAGCATGACGAAATAGATTTGGCGAACAATCCTGTGTATTTTCTGCTTTGGAAAGCGTCAGATTATTTTATAATGCACTTTCGCAGAGGTGAGCAAAGTAGCCAATCACAGTTATGTTTGTTGATTTCTACCACACAATGGCCAATCAGAGGTGTGTAGGTTGGAATCCATGCACTCACTGCTGAGTTCTATCATGCTCGTAACTTCACTTAAAAAAAGGTTTCATTGTGTGTTCATTCATTGGTTAAAACAGAACTTTGTAAGATCGTGATGAATGAGTGACCGCTTTTAATACATTTAAAGGGAGTGCTCTTTGCATGCTGTATACTATAATATATTCAGAATTTAAATAAAACGTGTGTTTTTCATGCTTGACAAGTGACCACACACGACACAAAGATAGCTACATCCCTATATAGATCAAGATAATAATTTCAGAAGCACAAAGTGATGTGATTTCTGCAACCGAGCCTGGTCCAAACGCAGGATTAGATAAGGAAACGATTATTAATTATTGTATTGGCTGCCATGCCAAATTGTGCACCTGCTTGCTTTTCTGTTTAATGGAAGTGTTTTTGTGAAAGTATATGCTTTAATAACAATAATTGTAACATTTTACAATAAGGTTCCATTAGTTAATGTTAGTTACTGTTAAGTGTAAGTGAATTATTGTAAAGTGTTCCCAAAATAATGGAATTTGAGCATTTACTTGAAACCAACCCCCAACCCCTGTGCGATTTCCCCCCCCCCCCCCAAGAAATATAAAAGCACCCCAAGTCGTGCGTCCTGGCGCCGGGCCTAGCCGCCTCTCTCGTATCCCAGCAGCCCTCGTTGTGTCGTGACGGATCGCGTGTCGCAGAGGAGCCTGGAGTGCTGGAGCTGATAAGGATGAGCGCTTTTCACAAGCTCTTTAAGAGCCACGCTTTCCCGCACCAATCCATGACAGAACCGGCTGTAAAATACACACTTAATGACCAGGCAGAGAGGATTATGGGCCGTGAAACAATACACACGCATCCACACTCAGCTCAGCTCGATCTGTCAGGCATAGCTATGCTAAATATTAGCATACATGCGATAGCATACAGCAGTATGTTTTTATGTACTCTTCAGACTTCAATATGTTATATTTTCAATTTTTTACTTCCATTTACCATATATGACCCTGGACCACAAAACCAGTCTTAAGTGTCAATTTTTTAAAATTGAGATTTATACATAATCTGAAAGCTGAATAAATAACATTTCCATTGATGTATGGTTTGTTATGATCGGACAATATTTGGCTGAGATACAACTATTTAAACATCTGGAATCTGAGGCTGCAAAAAATCTAAATATTGAGAAAATCATCTTTAAAGTTGTCCAAATGAAGTGCTTAGTAATGCATATTACTAAACAAAAATGAAGTTTTGATATATTTATGGTTATAAATGTACAAAATATCTTTATGGAACATGATATTTACTTAATATCCTGATGATTTTTGGCATAAAAGAAAAATCGATAATTGTGGCCCATACAATGTATTTTGGCTATTGCTACAAATATACTCCAGCTACGTAAGACTGGTTTTGTGCTCCAGGATCACATATACGTTTAGCCAGTATTCGTGCTTTCTGTGTATTTTCACGCATGTTCGAGATTCCGCGGCATTAGCTTAGCATTGTGCTAACACCAAACTGATTTTAGTCTTGTTTCTCAAGCACTTCCACACCAAGTTGATGGAAATTGTTGACTAGACAGAATATTCAATATATTTGCTTATATATATGATAACTAGTTAGCTAGTTTTAGTTAAATGGCAAAACATGGACTGTATTGATGACAGTATGCAAACTTGTCAATTCATGCGTTGTTACTGTGCTAAAGAATTAAGTTAAGATTTATTGTTCTACCTAGAATTATTTTAGAAAAAAAGCTTATTTTAGATTTATTTTTATTTCTATACTTAGGAACAAGAGATCAACATTTTATTTTAATTGATCTTTTATATAGTTAGAGGATCAAAAGAAATATATTTTTGGTTATCATGATATTTTATATTATTTATATTGATCAAAAATGTATTAAATTTTTATACAATTAGAGATTCTAAATCATTTTGTGTATAGATTATATACAATTATATTAATTTATTATTTTTAATATATATATTTTAGTTTTTTTACAATTAGAATTTATAAATCGTTTTATTTTATTTATGTTTTATTGGTAATATATTTGTTTTACATTTTATTTTAACACATGGTTTATGTACTTTTAAAATGAGGACACAATTATTTTAGTTTTATACAATTAAATTATCTAAATTATTTATTGTATTATTATTATTGTCTTTTTTAAATGAGATTCAAAATTTTCTTTAAAATTTTTTTTAAATGCAATTAGAAGATCTAAAAAATATTTTGTTTTATTTTATGATATTGTATATTCTTTTATTGTATGATTTAATTTTATTTTCAGTGTTCCAAATCTGTTGTTGCCTTATGAGGCAGCTGCCTGTGTAGGGCGTGGACAGCACTAGGCATTATAGCACAGCTAGTGTTTGAACTGCCTACAAGATGCTTGCTTTGCTTGTTCACTGTAAGTGTTTGAGAAGTTCACTGGCTACACATCAGAGTGTGTTCATCAATTTTACAGCGGCTGCAGTATGTGACTATATATTTGATAGCAGTGTTTTTGCAGAGGGTGCTTTTACATTAGTACGAGCTGACAGTAACCTACGCTCGGACCTCCCGCTTGTTCGTAGCAGAATTGAGCATTTCCAGGAAAGCCTCGGACACTTTAATGGGTTTGATGTGTACCTGTGCTTGCACGGCTGCATCCTAAAAGAATGATGGGCCGCCGTGTCAGACGAGATGGAGGAAGAGTGTTGGGAATAAAAACCGCTTCAGGCGGATCCCAGTTCATCCGTAGTGTGAGGATCAACAAGAGGAGGAGGGGACTAATTATCCTGGAAAAGTGCGTTAGTGTTAATCGAGCCAGCGAGTTGGGGGGGGTGGGGCTTGTTTGGGAAAGTATGGGTAGTATGCAAATGCATATTCTTTAAACAATGTTCGCAACCCATTTTACTTTGTAAAATGATGTATTTTCTTGCAACAGGATCTACTAGATTGTATCTATCTGCAATCCATTGGATGGTGAAAGTGTGTAAATATATGGTGGATGCTTTTAGGGGCGGAGTTAAAAATGAGGGCTTGATGATGTCATCAGAAATGGAAAGTTGTTTTAGAGGCGTAAAAAGAGGCAAACATTTTATTTTTTTGTTTTGCACTTTTTATAATATTATGTTGGATACTCGCTATTTTACAGCATACAATTATTTATGCACTAATATCAATTTTGCATACTGTAAAGTATGGATAGTATGTGAATTCAGATTCCCTTATGTTCGTAACCCATTTCACTTCATACAATTTCACGAAACAGGATCTTCAATGAGGAAAAATACTTAATTTAGTTTATTTGCAGTTGATTGGATGGTGAAAAAGCATATGTAAAGTATGGGCAGGTGGCTTTAGGGGCGGAGTTAAAATATATACTGGAAGTATGGGATAGTATGCAGATTCCTTAAACAATGTTCACAACCCATTTAACTTAAAATAACTGGCTATTTGTGTGAAAAATGTGACTTTGCTAATCCGCTGTTGATCGGGGGTGGGGTTAGAAGTGTATGTAAAGTTTATGGCAGGTTGTTTAAGGGGTGGAGTTAAAACGAGGGCTTGATGATGTCATCATAAAAGGAAAGTCGTTTCAGAGATGGAAACATATGCATTTTAATTAGGGCTGCTCTGTGTATTAAATCAGCCTTCTGTTAAATGAAAGGCAAACATTTTTATTTTGTTTTGTATATTATTTAAAATAACATGTCATACATATACTGTTTTACCATGTACAATGATTTATGCACTAATATTAATTTTGCATACTGCAAAGTATGTGTATTATGTGAATTCAGATTCTTTACTTTGTAAAACATGAACCTCAATGAGGAAAAAGTACTACATTTAATCTATCCTCAGTTGATGTGTATGTAAAGTATACGGCAGGTGGTTTGGGGGCGGAGTTAAAATAATACCAGGGCTTGATGATGTCATCAGAAAAGGACAGTCGTTTTAGAGATGGAAAAGCTGTATTTTAATGAAAGGAGTATAACGTAGCAGGGACTTGTTCGCAACAAGACCAAGAATGCAATATTACAAATAATTAAATAGAGTTTGTTTGTACACCGTGTTGAGTTTAAGTTCTGTATAAAGTCACTATTTTAATAAATGTAAATTTTCCCATAAAACCACTGAGAAATCAGAATACAAAGATCAATTCTGTATATTGTTTGTGTTCTCCAGCACTAAAGCTAACTGTTTTTACGCCAGCCTTCGGAGAGCGTATGTGTGGAAACGTTTAGCGATGACAGCCCGGCGTCTGCGTTAATGTGTTTGTGTCTCATGTTAAAGGTCAGTTGGACACGGTCAGTAGGAGATGGATAGACGGATGATACGGAGCGGCACGCATTCACACCGAGCACTTAGCAAACGCGTAAACCTCGAAGGTCACCTCGACCTTTCAGCGCTGAGATCATCCTCCCGTGGAGGTCTTCTGAGGTTAATGCATCTGGACAAACAGAGGAACACTGCCTTCGCTTGTCCTCCTCTGTTGTCTTCTGCTGCACATTCATATCCATGAATGATTCATCTGCACTCGTGATAAGTGAATGAAAGCAGCAGATTCATGCACTCTTACATCTTTATTGGTCTGCTGTGGGATAATCGGATCAGATGCCATACGGGCTTCTGCGTTGGGACACTGGTGAAGGCTTAGGTGTCGCACTCGTTTAAAGTATTAGAGGCACAAATCCACAGTTTTTTCTTCTGGGAGATTGTAGATAAAGTATTGAGCGTGTTTTGTTTAAAAGCATTTCATGTCTGTGTCCACGTTTTAAATTATGATTCTGGCCTGATCCACTTTAGAGGTTCCCTTCTATTGAATTAATATTCAACTCCATGTATTACAAATATATATATATATATATATATATAAAGTAAAACAATAAATCGTTTATATTAATGTCTAATGTAATATTGATTCAATTAAAACATGTATAAAATGTATAAAATAATGTAAAAAATAACATGTATAAAATGTATTAAATATGTACAATATGAATAAATGTGTAATATATTATAAAATGTATATGCATATTAATTTGAATGAAAATACAAAACAAAATTAATAAAACAAATTATATAATATTCCAATTTATATTATATAAAACAAAATTAATATATTATGTAATATTGATTAAATAAAAATATCAAAATATATGTATCTATTAATAAATATAATGAATATTAATATTTAGGAACTACATACACACTTTTAATTGTAGTGAAAATATTTGTATAACTATATAAAACATTTAGTATAATATAGTTCACTGCAAATATAATATAAATGCATTCAATATAAATTAAATAATTTAAAAATATGTCTGAAATATATGCAAATACAACAATTTATTTATTAAATATTTAATATATTAATAAATAAACTGTATATATTTTGTTACAATACAATATAAACAAATACATAGTTACACATAAATTAAAATACATTATATAATGTGTATATATAGTTCATAAAAAGTGTGTATATGTATGTATGTATGCATATTTATATCATTATTAATATTGTAAATATAAAAATCTTTTAAGCTTATATAAGTAAATATATAAAGTTTGTTACTATTTAACATTTTTGGTTTAATGACAAACATGACTTTTTTTAATTATTTAATATTTTAATTTGTATTATTTATAATTATTGTTTATAAAGTATTACTTGCGTTTTATAATTTAATATTAATTAAATGACAATTTTCTACAGTGGCCATTTTAAGTTCAATAAATAAAAGCTGGTATTTAAAAGCATAAAATGTAAATAATGACCTCGTTTCTGAAGGTGAAGAAGATGTCATACGAGCGTCAGCTGGTGTTTTGTGTTCATGTGCGGAGTTCAAACCAGAGAAATGAAGGAGTCGTGGGGATGACATCAGCTGTTATTGAGCGGGAGATCTTCCCATAATGCTTTTGCACGATGTTTGCTCTGGAGAATCCCGTCTCGTCCTCAGCATCAGACGTCTGTATTCAGCACCACAACACTCAGCATGTGCTCCTGGGTTTGACCGCGAGACCCGATTCAATCAAAACATGTCCAACTCAGATTTTCAGAATACCTGCTTAATATAGAAATGATACATTTATTTGTTTCTTTGTTTACTTATACTCTTTCATTATTCTTGATTCATATATTTATGAAAAAATTAAAATGCCTTTAATTATTTTATAATTTAATTGATTTATTTTATTGATTGTATGTAATTATTTGTGTAAAATGTCTTATTTTCTTAAATTTTATCCTAAAATGTATCACCAAATTGTCATTGAAATTCAGAAGAATGTTTTATCTTTATATGTTTTTATATTTCTTACTTTCTTATCGATGCATAATGGGTAACAAAAATTGTATTTCACACACACACACACTCACACACACACACACACCACACACATATATATTATTTTACTAAACTAATGTAAATATTATTGTTTTAATTTGTATTGTCATATTTTAGTTTTTATTCTTATATTATTTAGTTTGTATATTATATTTTTTTTTATATTATACATTTATTATTTACTGTTGATGCATAATATAATTTTTTATAAATATTTGTATTTTATTGTAATATCTAATGTTGTGTGTGTAAAGACGTTTTTGAATTTTAATTAATTTATTTAATGATGGTAAGGATTTGTAGTTGTCTTTTGTTTTTGTCATGAAATATGATCTGGGCCGGTTTTTTGACAGGTTTCTAGATCCACCCTTAGATCACTAGCATACAAAATGAGCTTAGCGGCTTTGATTCGTTCTGTTCTGTTGATTCGGCTCCTGCTCTATGAACGGTTTTTCTCCTTTAGCTTCTGATGAGTTAACATAGCTCTGAGTCCCAGATAAAGCCCTACAGAGACATTGATTACGTGACTGATTGATTGTCTTTCCCTCTGGTTTTCATTAGCAAATGATTGCATTTTACATTTATGCATTTAGCAGACGCTTTTATCCAAAGTGACTTACAGTGCATTCAGGTTATACATTGTTTTATCAGTTATGTGTTTCCTGGGAATCGAACCCACAACCTTTGTGCTGCTAACACAATGCTCTAACCACTGAGCCACAGGAACACATGCAAGTACAAAACCAACACTGGATTCTCTTAAAAACTCAAAATGCAAAACGCAGTGATTTTGATGAAGTGTGGAGGTTGATAGCGCTGGTTTCACTCGCACCGATCCGTGTATTTCAGGAGGAATGTGAGGAATCTGGGCGCTCTCTGGTTCCCGCTTCGGGTTTCAGCGTTTGGGAGAGATTCCCAGGTGCGCCGCGGGCCGGGTTTGGGAAACGGCCAGATGAGAGTCCTTCAGATCAGACACGACCTCGCTGAAGAAACCACATGTTTGACATAAGCGCCACAGTCCAGATGCGGAAACTCACTTACAGTTACACGTGTATTCAATACTAGATATAGCTTATTATCTATATTATCATTGATTATTCCACTTTTTATTGTTTTCAGAAATAAAATGTATAACTTAATTATTAGTTTTATTTATTTTTCAGTTTCATATATATTTTTTCATGAATAAATAAAGATTTTAATAGTTATTTGTTTTGTTTTGTTTTATTTGTTTATTTTATGTATATTTCACATAAAATAAAGCCTTTAATTGTTATTTTTGTAATTTTTTTATTGATATTCTGTATTTATATTTTTACATTTTGTCTGTAAAGAAAATAAAGCCTGTAATTATTATAATTTGTAATGAAATAATTAATTATATTCATTATTACAATAATTTGTAATGAATTATGAAAATATTTAATTGTCAGCTTTGATTCAATTTCTTTCTCGTATTACTCTTTTCATCATGACAGTATATAAATATATTGAATTTTAAATGTAAATGCTTACATAATAGTATTGATATTATTTCTTCGATTAAATATTTATAGAAATCTAAATAATTAGATATTCAGTTATTAAACGTTTTCATGTCTATAGTTTAATTAGCATGTTTTTGGCATTACAGAAATGAGAATGGCATTAAAAGGCTTGTAATGTAATTATGCGGTTATGTTAATGAGCTTGTGACATCATCACCAGGTCGATCTGTATAAGATGATCTTATGATATGATCCCATTAATAAATGAGATTTGATGGATTACAGTGGCCTAGAAAGCCTTTAGCAGAGCGTCTGAGACTGTGCTTCTGTTTAGTCGATGTTAGCTTTCTGCTGACTGTCTCTGGATGTTGAGACGAGATCCATTTGAAGCTAATGCGTTTGGTGGCAGAGAGGAAGTGTCAAAGACACGCTGCTTTATCGCTAGCGGCTAAGTGCTGCGCGCTTCACTCCAGAGGAAACGCTGCTGTTTAATTCATGCGCTGATGCTACACTGTGATTTTGTTAAGCAGAGCTTTCCTCCAAAGGTTCGGCTGATTTCATTCATCTTATTGTATGTGATTTAGCTGCTGTGCCGATTATATTCAGCTCTACATGACGAACTTAGATGCTTTTTAGATTGTTTTGATTAGAACTTGGAGCTTTTTAGTGTCTGATGACTTGAGCCAGTTGCAGCTACCTAGCAACGCTCTAGTAAGCACATATCAACTCTTAGAACACCTTAACAAACACCTAGCAACTCCTTAGTAACCACACAGTAACTCTTAGAATTAATCAGCAACATCCTAACAACTCCTTAGTAACCACCTAACAACTGCATAGCAGCTCTTAGAACAACTTGGCAACCGCATAACAACTTAATAAACAAACAAATAGCTACTTTTAAATTTTAAAACACCTTAACAACCACCTAGAAACTTCCTAGAAACCACACAACAACTCTTTAAACGCTTAACAACCACCTAGAAACTTCCTAGAAACCACACAACAACTCTTTAAACCGCTTAACAACCACCTAGAAACTTCCTAGAAACCACACAACAACTCTTTAAACCGCTTAACAACCACCTAGAAACTTCCTAGAAACCACAACAACTCTTTAAACCGCTTAACAACCACTAGAAACTTCCTAGAAACCACAACAACTCTT
>QVTF01020770.1:0-69629 GCA_003573665.1 Oxygymnocypris stewartii
TGTGTGTGTGTGTGTGTGTCGAAGCTGTGTGAGTGCTGAGGATGAGAGATAGTAGTGTGTGGATGTGAGAGAGAGCGAGAGAGAGTGTGTGTTGTGTGTGTGTGAGTGAGAGAAAGAGAGGAGATGAGAGGTTTGTGTGAGAGATGAGAGCGAGAGTGTGTGTGTCTGTGTGAGTGAGAGAGAGAGAGAGAGAAGTGTTTGTGTGACGAGAGATGAGAGAGTGTGTGGTGTGTGTGTGTGTGAGAGAGAGAGAGAGAGAGAAGAGAGAGGATGTGTGTGTTTGTGGTGTGTGTGTGAGAGAGAGAGAGAGAGAGAGTAGAGAGGTGTGTGTGTGGTGTGTCGTGTGTGTGTGTGTGTGTGTGTGTGTGTGTGTGTGTGTGGTGTGTGAAAGGACAGAGAGAGAGTGTGGGGGTAAAGTGCATTAGATGGATGCTAAGTGGAATTATCCCCCCCTCCTCTCCTCTTATTTCCCACACTCTCTCATCCTTTTCTTTCTCTTCCCTCTCTCTGTCCTCATTCTCTCTTTACCAGCAAAATAAAAAGAGAAGACATGGACATGATACAAAGAGCTACAGAAAGATAAGAACAATTGATCATTCAATAGATAAAGATATAGACAGACAGACAGACAGACAGACAGACAGATATATAGACAGACAGACAGAGAGACAGAGAGACAGACAGATATATAGACAGACAGACAGATATATAGACAGACAGACAGATATATAGACAGACATATAGACAGATAGACAGACATACAGACAGACATATAGACAGATAGACAGACATACAGATATATAGACAGATAGAGAGACAGACAGACAGACAGACATACAGACAGACAGACATATAGACAGACAGACAGACAGACAGACAGATATATAGACAGACAGACAGACAGACAGACAGATATATAGACAGACAGACAGACAGACAGACATATAGACAGATAGACAGACATATAGACAGATAGACAGACAGACAGACAGATATATAGACAGACAGACAGACAGACAGACAGACAGATATATAGACAGACTTATAGACAGATAGACAGACATACAGACAGATAGACAGACATATAGACAGATAGACAGACATACAGACAGACAGACATACAGACAGACAGACATATAGACAGACAGACAGACAGACAGACAGATATATAGACAGACAGACAGACAGACAGACAGACAGATATATAGACAGACTTATAGACAGATAGACAGACAGACAGACAGACAGACAGACATATAGACAGATAGAGAGACAGACAGACAGACAGACATACAGACAGACAGACATATAGACAGACAGACAGACAGACAGACAGATATATAGACAGACAGACAGACAGACAGACAGACAGATATATAGACAGACTTATAGACAGATAGACAGACATACAGACAGATAGACAGACATATAGACAGATAGACAGACATACAGATATATAGACAGATAGAGAGACAGACAGACAGACATACAGACAGACAGACAGACAGACAGACAGACAGACAGACAGACAGACAGACAGATATATAGACAGACAGACAGATATATAGACAGACAGATAGACAGACATATAGACAGATAGACAGACATACAGATATATAGACAGATAGAGAGACAGACAGACAGACAGACAGACAGACAGACATATAGACAGACAGACAGACAGACAGACAGACAGACAGACAGACAGACATATAGACAGACATATAGACAGAAATACAGACATACAGACAGACAGACATATAGACAGATAGACAGACATATAGACAGAAAGACAGACATACAGACAGACAGACATACAGACAGATAGACAGAAATACAGACAGACAGACAGACAGACAGATATATAGACAGATAGAGAGACAGACAGACAGACATACAGACAGACAGATATATATAGAGAGAGAGAGACAGACAGACAGACAGACAGACAGACAGACAGACAGACAGACAGACATGATGCTCAAGTGTCCCAGTGATCCACAGACTCTAGAGGACTTGATGGTATCGTGATCTCATCTTCTATCTGTCGGGGAATCATTAATCAGAGAGTGATTAGAGCAGATTCTCTCAAGAGAGTCCCTTTCCATCATATTCTGCTGTTCATATGAAGAAGAATGATGCTTTCCATGAGCTGTGTTCAGATACAAGAAATGAATAATTCAAACTCATGCGTTCCAGATATCTCACGAGTTACAGAAGTACTGCCACATGGGGACACGAAATATAATGATGAGATCTGGTACTGTATGTCCTGAAATATGGATTTCCTATGCTTTGTTTACTTATGGGATTGAGGTTGACACAGTTATGTTTTTGGCACAATTCATGCTGAAAGAAAGTCCATAAGCAATACACAAGAGTTAAGTGTAATTTTAAGAAATCAAATGACTAATTCTATAACTGAAAAAAGTAAAGCTTAATATTAACAGAAATAAACTAATACAAAATTAAACTGACACGGACACTAAAATAAAGATTGACAATATAAAAATAAAAGTAAAATCAAAATATTAATAAATAATAGTAGATGCTGCTACTAATACTAATAATAATAATTATTTAACACTTGTTAAAATGAAAATAGAAAGCAAATAAACTGATCTAATAAGCAATAAGTTATGAAATGCCACACTATATAAAACTCAAACAAACCTACTCAAGTCATAATATTTATCTTAAAAAAGAACCGGTTGAATGATTTTAAATGACACAAAGCAAGCATTACTCTAACGGTTCATTAAAACAAACCACTTGATTCACATGAATCAGACTAACAGCTCTCAACACCAGAGGACAGTAGAGCTTCACTATTAACACCAGCCTGAACCTGAACAGCAGGAAAGCCCACTAGTTCAATACAATCTATAGAAAGACAAGCTACACACACTCTCACACGGTCAAGATTATGAGCTTTTTATTACAACCTTAGAAATATCATCTGCCCTCCTGCAGAGCAGAACCGAAGCAATACAAGTCCATCTCTCCATGAACACCCGCAGAACTGTAACGCTCCATCTCACCCCGGAACGGATCTGGTCAAAACCCGATCGGAAACAGTACTGAAGAACTTAAAATGTAGGCTGTTAGTAACCACATGAAGAAAATACTATAATTTATACTAAATCCTATAGTGTTTTTGAACCATGCTATAGTAAAATACTTGAAAAAATGTATTGTGGCAATTCTACTGGTAATATAAAACCCGTAGTAATATAGGCCTAAACAAATTACTTTACCTGATACTGTACTACGTTTTCTACAAATATAGAGTATATTATACTACTACAATACACTACAGTTTAGAGTAGTAAAAACTAAAGTATACTACAGTATATATTACAGCTTATCAGTTCACTGTAGATAACACTATAATATATGCAGTATAATACAAATTACTACATGTGACCCTGCCTGGAGCACAAAAGCAGTCTTAAGTCGCTGGGGTATATTTTAGCCAAAAATACATTGCATGGGTCAAAATGATTGATTTTTCTTTTATGCCAAAAATCACGAGGACATTAAGTAAAGATCATGTTCCATGAAGATATTTAGTAAATGTACTACTGTAAATATATCAAAACTTCATTTTTGATTAGTAATATGCATCGCTAAGAACCACATTTGGACAAATTTAAAGGTGATTTTCTCAATATTTAGATTTGTTTTGCTCCCTCAGATTCCAGATTTTCAAATAGTTGGATCTTGGCCATAGTTAGAGAGGACCTATTATATTAAGTCTACACAAATATATTTTAAAAACATTTAATGACTGGTTATTTTGAAATCCAGTCAACATTTAGCTAGCGTTGACTAAACTAATAAAAGCACGTGCACGTGCACTATACAACTTCAGTAAAGGTTGAACCAGCTAAAAAAATAACAATTCAGGCAACACTTTGAAGTCAGAAATTGACTGAACGTAACATTTCTGTGGAACTAGTTACTAAATAATAATTAGTTGAAACTGCTTCACATTTTTTACAGTGTAGCCTACTTGTAGCAGTGTAGCCAACTATCAAATAACATATCCTGGGTCAAAATAAAGCAGGCAGTAGCCGTAGAATGTTCGTAACTTTAAAGAAACATTCTAATTGGGGAATTTCAAGGTTTTAGAAACATGATAAAACAATGTTCCCACAGCATTTCATTTTGTTACTTTGATAACGCCATGGTTTTCCAACTAATGACCATCTTGACCAGCTATAGTGGTCTTAAACTCAATTCCTGGAGGGCCACAGCTCTGCACAGTTTAGCTCCAACCAGCTCCAAATCACACCTGCTTGGAAGTTTCTAGTAATCCTGAAGACCTTGATTACTGATTAGCCGGATCAGGTGTGTTTGATTAGGGTTGGAGCTAAACCGTGCAGAGCTGTGTCCCTCCAGGAATTGAGTTTGAGACCAATGAGCTATAATAAACCAGCTACCATGTTCCAAAACACAGCTACCAATTAAAGATGATTTTAAAGCATGGGCGACATAATGGTGTAAAACATATAGCCCTAATATAACGGTAGAGAGTGTCTAAATGTGAAGCTGTGTCCAGCAGAGATTACCCACATAAATTAGGTTCAGATCGTAGTTAGTCCTGTGAGTCAGCCCAGGTCTGTGATGATAAAAGTGTTATGAAATCCTGCAAGCTTATGAAACCTCCAGGTTCTTTCAGGACCGGATTTGACCGTTATCTGTTACAAGCCTGCTCATTTTTATGAGCTGTGTAGAATAAGCTGCGGCCACACTGATCACATCTGACATGTCCATCGCTTATGATGATCAACGGGCTGATTTAATGCTGCTGGCTGGCATTGGCTCGCTTGGCTTCTTGAAGAGTGATGTTTGCATTCAGACCTGTTGACATAGTTAACTTAATTAAACAAAAACACTTTTAACACTTCAAACAAGCAGCTACACGGATACAAACGCAGATAAATCCTCAAAAAATGAGAGAAAGAGGAGAGCCCTATCATGTTCTTCTCCACCGCAACACGGAAAGCCCTGCAGCCGGACGATAACTCCATAAATCTGCTTCAAATCAGACAAATCACCCTGCACGCCAGAACTAGCAGTTCACACCAGGCGTTGAACAAAAACCACACAGACTGCGGAGAGCTCGGTCAGAAAACATGATGCAAAATTAGACCGGAAGATGGAAACATCATATTTAACACAGTGTTTAAAGTACTGTATGTTTAAAAGACCCGTTCACAGCAAAGACGATAAAGCTAATAATTGTTTGAACAATTCTAATTCTATGAGAATAGGGAAGTCCACACCTCACCTTCAGAGAAACAACATTTGATGTTTGAATCATTAATAATTGACCCCCCCCCCCCCCCAGCTGATCAATGTTAAAAACAACCAATCAGAAACCACTTTAAAGAGCGTGAGTATTTAAAACAGCAAACAACATAACACGCTTATTAAAAACATAACTCTAGCTTTCTCTATTCTAATTCTATTCTTTAAAAACTGCTCTTTTAGACTTGCACTCTATTCATTTACTGACTTGTTTTCTTAAAAAAAACCTAACCTTTGCTTGTTCTATTCTATCTATTTCTTATTATTTATTATACAATTCAAAAAAACAAAAAGGCTTCTAGCAATAGCTTGCTCTATACTTTTTCTTTTATATATGTTTTATTTTTATTTATATAATTTAAAAAATCCCGTGCTGCGTGGCTAACTGAGACTTGTTATAGCACTTGCATATCATTTGTTGATTTGTTGATTTTGATTGCTTACATTGTCCTCATTTGTAAGTCGCTTTGGATAAAAGCATCTGGTAAATGACTAAATTTACATTTAGATTTTTTATTTAACTTGTCCGTTGATATGGAAAATAACAGGCCTTCAAGAAATAGTTCACCCAAAAATGAAAATGTCTGTTAATTTACTCACCCTCAGGCCATCCAAAATGTAGGTGAACTTTATTGTGTTATCATTTGGCAGGAGTGGCATATTTATGTTTAAAAACACAAACAACCAAGAAAACAGTATATAGATCACCTCAAATCATACTAAACAGTGGCTGAAATCTATTGAGCTGCATATCATGTCACCGTATTGTAGGCTATCACATATTACAGGGACATGTTCTCCAAATTATGTTGCATATGTCCTTAGAAGACAATGGCCAGAACTACCACCCCCCACCCTCACCCCCCAAAAAAGGCTACTTATAGCAAAAAGAATAGAAAAGAAAAATAAATTCACTATTTTACCCAGTGTTTGTGTTATTAACTGTGTTGTTCTGAATCAGTCAGTTTGGATGTTGTCCTAAAAGGGAGCTGCCTATAGACGTCACAGTAGACAGCTAAAGCAGTGGGAACTCACATGACTAGTTATTTAGCATTAATGCAGCCAGTGAAAGCAAACACTGGTTATCCAGGGACTTAATGTCGTGGGTGGTCACATTAGTAACATGCAAATACTCACCAAGAGACCAGAACATCTCTCTCGTTGTTTACTGGTGTGGATTTATCATGTTCCCTTCCTTTGACAGGAGCTACTTATTTATTTAACACGGTGTGTGTGTGTGTGTGTGTGTGTGTGCGCCTGTGTGTGTGTGGTGTGTGGTGTGTGTGTGCGTGTGTGTGTGGTGTGTATGTGTGTGTGTGCGTGCGTGCATGTGTGTGTGTGTGTGTGGTAGAGATTGTTACCAAGACCTCGCTGGTCTCAGAAGATATTTCTTTCTTTTATAGATTCGTTTTTCTGAACAGCTCCTGTTCACTCTTTCAAACGCACAATAACATACATGGCAGGCCTTCTGTTAAACTGACTAACAAGCAGATAGTTGTTCATTTTCCTCTTGAGGCTCGATCATTTCAGCATTGACTCATACCTTCTTTAGTTTGAAAAATCAAGCGAACATGTGACAGTAAAATATAACAATAAACATTAACAAAAGAAGAAAAAGATTAACACTAATCCAATGCATTACACTAATAACCAAAATAAAATCTATCTATAAATTTAAATACAATTCTAGAAATAACATTTTTCTCAAACTTAATAGGTCAAATGGGGACCTGAATGCCCTTTTGTTGTTGTTCACTTCAATTTTCATTAATTTAAATGAGATTCATAGAGTAAAAACAAAAAAAAAACGCGAAATGATGTTTGAATAGTTTGTAACTTTTGTTGTAGTTTTCGTGTAGGTAAAATGTCTAAGGGCCAGATTTACTAATGCCAGCGCAAACCGCTTTTTTACATTAAAATAGTACTGTCAGGATTTACTAAAGAAATGCAGTGAAGAATTAGCGCCGAAAAGGCGTGGACACAGTTATTTTTGCGCCTGGCCACCTTATTGAATATGCATTTGTAGGAGTTTCCCTTTCAGACACAAACTTTATGGAAAGAGAGTATTAAAATGAGTCAAACAACGCGATTTACTAATGTTTGCGCTCGTCAAATTACAGGTAGTTGTGTCATTATTCACAGCTTAAAAAAGCATGTCTTAAAATATTTGACACAGCAACACCCATCGGCGCTGTTTTTGGAACTGCGCTCTCGCACTGATTTGCCCAGTTTAGTAAATCTGGCCCTTAATTGCTTGCATTGTAAGGGACCAGTTTTCCTAAAACAGGGCTAATTAGCGAGAGAGCACAGTTCCAAAACAGCGCAGAAGGGTGTGGACATTTCTGCGGGTGACTAACAATGCGCAAATTAAAGAACACAGACGCAACATCTCATTCACATATTGACCAATGCAAGCGCAGCGCAAATTAGCATAGTCGCAAATAAAGAATAAAGAAGCCACAGTACATTGAAAAGAACCGGAGGCCAAAAAATGAAGGTTTGCTAGAAGTTTTGATAGATCTGTTAATTATGCGACTCCTAGTTGAGGTTTCTAAGTCGTCTTTTATTTCCTGAAGCAAAAAAAAACTAAGAAACATGACTTGCCAAACGATATTTTCGTGTTCTTCTTGCATTCAAAATAAATGAATATGTGTGGGGGAAAAATCCACTCTTTTTTACCATGCACTCTCTGTACCATGTTCTATGCTGTGCCTCCTTCTAGCAACAATAATTGCAGCCATTTCAAGCACAAAATAGTTTAAGACATGCTTTTTTGGGGCGTTAATGGCGCAAAATGCCAGTAATTTGACGAGCGCAAACGTTAGTAAAATGTAAATATTCTCCTCCCATAAAGTTTGTGTCTGAAAGGGAAACTCCTACAAATGCATATTCAATAAGGTCAGGCGCAAAGATAACTGTGCCCACGCCTTTTCAGCAAATTAATCACTGCGTGTCTTTAGTAAAACCTGACAGTACAAATGTAACACAAAAAGACAGTTTGCACTGACATAGCCTGTTAGTAAAACTGCCCTAAATCTAGTAAAATGTGTTTTTCAAATTAGAAAATAAACTTATAGTTACTTTATATAGGCTAATGTAATGTTTTGTATTGATTTTTAAGATAAAATTACTAAATTGTTTGCATTGTACTGTAAATCTAGTGAAGTTACTATAACTTGTATTCATTATTTTTTTTAAACTTCTTTTTGCAGTACACAAACATTGACTTACATTTAATTGACACCACCTAAAAACCTGAGCAATAACACACAAATCAATAAGCAAGAGAAGAAGGGTTATATTTAATTGCTTTATGCAATATGAAAGGAAACAATCTTTTTTTTGCAGATTAGTTCAAATGTAAATTATGTTTTAGGTGTTTGCTCTGACAGATTCTCATGTTTCAGAAACAACAAACATCATAAACCGACAGAGTTGATGACGCACCTTGCATGACTGTCGTGAGTAAACAGCTCATCATCTGTTTGGGTAATTAGTTAATACTCATATCTGAAAACCTGCACTAGAGAAACAGTGAGTCAGACTCTATTAGACTTTACAGAGAGCAGCAAACACTGCATCTTCAACACAATCAGCTCCAAATGAACTCACTGGGGAAAAACATATCAAAACTAATATGGTTTTATTTTTTTCTGAATAATATTTCCTGCGTAAGCAAGTTTTTAAGAGATGAGAATGATGAATAAAACGTAATAAAACCTTAAATTGTGAATCAAACCACCCTCTCTCTGTCTAACAGTGACGTGTTGTAAAACATTTCATGAAACCTATAGGAGCCATATTATTATTTTTTTTAAATGATAAAATGGTAAAATTATATGACCAATAATAATAATAATTTATTAATTCATTCATTGTGTCTTAAAGACTTTCATGTAAACACTGCAAGCAACACATTTTACTGCTGTTTTCTGAAATCGGTGTAAGTGCAAGTTGGGCTTTTTATTAACTGAATGTTTTGTAATGCATCTCTGTGTATTTTGCACTTGTGAGATTAAAGCAAAGAGTCTCTTTGTCCAACCTTAATCATGTTTCTCACCTCAAAATTTGTTGCTGGACCATTATTGTATTTATATAATAAAACAGATGTTTGACACACAGCTGTGTATCTGCTTTAAGAGAAATGTAGCACTGCTTCTCTTGCTCAGCAATGGATGCTCTGCAGTGAATGGGTGCCGTCTGAATGAGAGTCTAAACAGCTGATTAAACGTCACTATAATGCACAAGTAATCCACACCACTCCAGTCCATCAGTTAATGTCTTGTGAAGAGAAATGCTGTGTTTGTAAGAAACAAATCCATAATGTTGCTTTCTCCAGTGAAAGAGTCGTCTTGTCTGAATCAGGAGAGAAATCTGCACAGATCAAGCAAGTCCAAAACAGATCTAAATAAATCTTTGGGGGGTTTATGATGTGAGAGGACAACAGGAGATTAACTTTTTCACTGGAGGAAGCATTGTTTTGGTTTATTTTAACCAGAAGAAACGGTTTTAAGTTAAAAACATATTGATGGATAAAAACATGCAGTTTTTCTCTTCATAAGACATTAACTGATGGACTGGAGTGGTGTGGATTATTGTGATGTTTTTATCAGCTGTTAGGACTCTCATTCAGACGGCACCCATTCACTGCAGAGCATCCATTGCTGAACAAATGATATAACGCTACATTTCTCTAAATCTGATGAAGAAAAACTCATATACTCATGGATGACCTGAGGGTGAGTACATTCTGGCACATTGCCATTTTTGGGTGAATTATTCCATGAAATTGTCAGTTCAAATGACCTATGACTGACTTATAGTGACTGTAAACTTTTAACGGATACACCACAAACTATCTGAACATCCTAAAAACGACACACACTTCATCTTCAAATACCTGAAAACGCACCAGTCGTCTTGTGAAGCTTTTGTTTCTTCGCTGCATCTGCTCTCCGGATCCTGAACTTGTTGTCCAGAATCTCCAACTGGATCTGAACCCATTGACTCCAGTAATACATGTCGTTCCTCTAAGAGCACAAAGGCCTCTGTCAGCGCTTACCGCGGTAAAGTCAGCCAAAGCAATAAAGATGAGTAATGGGGCCAAAGATCCCGAACAAGACTCACTTTCTGTGTGGGAGAGAGATGGAGAGAGTATTGCAGAGATTCACAGCGCCATTGACTTTCAAAGCATCGGACAACAAGAACATGAACAACTTTACATTGATTTTACCATGGATGTGGGATTTCTTAGGCCTGACACAAGTGGAGTTATCCCTAACTGTGGTAAAGTCACATATTTCTTAGCTTCTTAAAGTGGTGGCAACTATAAGGAAACTGCTAATGTGCAACGCTGTAAAAAAGCAATTAGTTCTAATTAAACATCCAGGGCTTTTAAATCACACATAACAACAAATGTAAATGATTATGAATCTGCATAAAAACACATTAGACCAACTATATTCCCTCAAATATCATCTCAAATAAACAGTTTAATTTTGTTTTAATGCTGCTTATTAGATGAAACTTTGTAAACTCCCATCACTGCAGCATCAATGCATCATGTGCATACTTTTTAAAGATGATTGACTTTATAATGTTCATTTGTTACACTAATATCGTTGTTTTGCAAGCCGTTTTCTTCAGAGGCATGGAGTACATATTTCATATTTAACAATATGAAAGAAAAAAAAACTGATGCCAAATAATGTTTGCATATGCATACACTAATTTAGCAGATGCTTGTATCCAAAAGACAAACATTGCTACACGCTAAATTAAGATTTTTTGAGTTGATAATGATATTTAGCAGAACATGTATAAGTTGCTAAATTCTAATTTGCAAGAAATTTATATTTACTTTGACAATTTAATGGCTGAAGGAAATATTTGCGTTTAATGAATTAACAAATTGGATGAAAAATATAGAGCTGATGAGAACAGAGAGAATTCAAACTGCAACTTTTTGCCTTGTTTTTAAAATTATTATGATTTTTTTAAACACTGGGTTATTATTGCAAAAGGGTGAATAGCATGAAGACTTTTTTTGAAATGCATGAAATCTGCACTTATATTCATAACTTTTCTTTTAGGAAAACATAAACAGTGTTCACGCAAAGCACTTTCTCCATCTGTTTCTTCAGCAGAATTCATGTCTCGACTCGTGTTGACTCCAGCAGGGCTTCGTTGCTGAGCTGCATGTCGATCCTGCATGCTCTTTGTATATTCAATAACAACAAAAACATTTTATAGGCAGTCCAAATGTCAGATTATAAAAATGTGATGCGTAGCCCCGTCGCTCTGAGAGCAAAAGACTGTTTCCATCACTTTCTTCATTCTTAAGAGCGCTCCAGTTTTACTCCTACGACTTGACCTATCATTTCTCCTTCTTCAAATGTAATTGTCTCAGAAACATTTTCATAAGCATTTATTTTGATATAAATGCATTTGTGAAGAAAGAAAAAAACATTGGAGAACACCAGGCTGAAACAAAAATGTACCGCAGCAGTTTCAGCAAAAAAAAAAAAACAATAACAATTTTGTTTTGACGGAAAAATCATAATAAATTACTATGGAAAACTTTATTATACTGATATTAATTATTCTCTTATTATTGACATTATTTTAAAGCTGATTGATTGATTATTTAAACAAATCACAAGTTTCACACATTTCTATAATAAATGTGCCATTTTGTACTAAATAATTTTTTTTGATAGTAATGCTTCTGTAATTTTTCTATTATTCATTACATCATTTGAGGAGAGGGGCATTTATCATTTATCAAATCAACTGTATTTCTATAGTTTGTCATTTTTTTATATTATGTATTTTTTATTATATTAAATGTTTTTTTACATTCAGTAAATAAACAGTTTTTCTATAGTAACAATAAATGGTTTTTTTTTACCGTGGTAACTATTTTATTGTATTTTATTCTTACTTTTCGTGTCATTTAACAAATGAACAGTTTTACTACGGTAACAATAAATGTTGTATTTTGTACTGGATAACATTTTTACCATGCAATTTTTATTTATTTAATTTGTTTTTGTGGCATTTACCAAATAACAGTTTTTCCATATTTACAATTCATTTGATATTTTATACAGAATAATATTTTTGCCATGGTTAACCCCCCCCCATTACATTATTTACTCATTGTTTGTGGCATTTACTACACTGTTTATACCATATAATCAACGGTTTGTTAGTAACAACCAATATGGGACTTTTTGTACATTATACTATTTTACCATGGTAAGTGTTTTGTGATAGTTTTTTCCCCCTTATTAAATTATTTTATTATTGTTTGTGGTATTTACCAAATTAATATGTGACCCTGGAGCCCAAAACCAGTCGCTGGGTGTATTTGTAGCAATAGCCAAAATGTTTGCCTCAAAATTATTGATTTTTCTTCTATGCCAAAAATCATTAGGATATTATGTAAAGATCACGTTCCATGAAAATATTTTGTAAATCTCCTACCATATATCAAAACTTAATTTTTTGTTAGTAATATGAACTTCATTTGAACAACTTTAAAAATGATTTTCTCAATATTTAGAATTTTTTTGCACCCTCAGATTCCATATTTTCAATAGATGTATCTCAGCTAAATATTGTCCTATCATAAAAAAACATACATCAATGGAGATCTTATTTTTCCTGCTTTTAGATGTTGTATAAATATCAATAATAAAAAGACCCTCATGACAGGTTTTGTGGTCCAGGGTCACATAGTTTTTCTATAGTAAAATAAATGTGGTATTTTGTTCCCAAACAATCTTAGGCCAACAGCAAACTGAAACAAGCATATCTTTGTTCCCACAGTTAGGAAATGACAGTTCTAGTCCTATTCCTCATTAGGATGCTCAGTTTGACTGGATCGAGTACTTTAATGACATGCGCAGGTTAAGCAAAGGCCAGCGCTTCGATGAGTCCTGGAGTCTGACCTGAGATCAGTGCGTAAAGGGTAAAGGTGAATCCCTCGGACTCTCACAGGATTGTCGATCACACATCGATTCCTCCGTAAGCCCCTCAGATATTCCCAGCTTCACATTTCGTTTCTCATCTCTATTTCTACACCCACAGGACCCATGATGCCCTGGGAACCGCGGAGACATGTCCTCCCAGACCACCTCGTCCACAGACAATCACTTGGGCGGTAAAGCACTTTAATCTAGAGAAAAATTGCAAACATAGCCGTATTAATGATCTTGAAAGTTCTCAACAGAAAAAAATCAATGATTAAAGTATGTGACCCATAGAAAATTAACTGAAAATGTAAATTCTGTCATCTCCAACGACACTATAAAGAAAGACACTCTTTTTATAGGTCTATTAAAAACATGTTGATCTTAAAAATGGACAAAAAGCACAATGAAAGCATCATGATTCATTCAGTATAAGTCTTCTGGATTAGTACAATAGCTTTCTAAGACGTTCGTATCAAAAACTTCCTTCAAAAAGGACAAACATACCATAAAAGCCCCCTAACATTAAGTAATCCATGTGATTCTGGCACTAGGCCTATACATCTTTTTTTGTAATTGTAACATTTTGGGGGGCAATTGTAACACTGAAAAATAATGCATATTAACCCACTGTCTCTCAAACAAAAGCCTACTTCAAAGTAATGCTTTATTGCTGTGGTGTCTTATAACGTGACTTATTATTTGTGTTGCTGTATATGGTTCAAATTAATTTAGATGTCAGGCATCATATGCATTCAAAAAGCAAAACTATTTATATTTTTGCAGAAGACTAGGCAACAATTCTAGCGGTTACTAGATTTTAATAATTTTAATATATGTTTTACTTAACCAAACTACTGAAATGGTACAAAATAGACATTGTAACATCATGTGATCATATAGAGATAATAGTCACACCTATAGTAGCACAGGTTGTTCATGCTCATTTTTTTTTGTCAATAGCCTAGGGATAAAATGTATATAGGCTAAGTTTAAATTCGGAATCATCTAAATTTAAACAACAGAATAAAACTACTGCATCCAAAAAGTGACTTTCACAGGCTACCTCAAAATGAGTATTTATTAAAAACTTCTGCTGAGGTGAAATGATCGCGCTCCTTTTCCACAGACGGAGAGAGAATACACCAGGGCTGCGTTCAGTCTCAACAAAACGGTGCAAAGCGGTGCTGCGTTCGTTCTGATGACGCAAGAGTTGCAACTATGGCAGCTGAGAAGGCCATTCTTTGTGCTCTTTTTGAAGAATTTTCAGAGCTTGGTGAAATCGGTATAAATACGTGTTTAATAATGTATATGCTCGATGTTAGCATATGCACTGCCCTTGCAGTCCAGAATAAAACAGAACATCCCAATCGAGTGAAGGGATTTGTGAAAACTGGTTCCCTATCTGTCGGTCACTACGAGTTATGTCGTGACGACATAGGGGATTTACCTGGAAGCCCCGAACATCTCTGACTAAGAGAAAACGCCAATGAAATTGGCTAGTGGATTTTGCATACCTAAGCCACTCCCCGTGCATACGGGTATAAAAGGGCGACAGATGCATCCACTCATTAGATTTTTGCTTCGGAGCCGAGTGGATGAGAAGAGTGCTGATCTCCACAAAGCCGTTCATCTTTGTTTTGTTCCCGGTTGGCGTAACGGTGCGATCAGCGGAGTCCCTCTCATCAGCGATTCCCCTGGGCACTTCAACTGAGAGAGCAAATTCTAAAAGAGCAAATCACGGACGATCGCTTCTTTTTCAAGATGCCGTTTCGTCCGTGTCCTTCTGGTTGCGGTCGTTTCCTGTCTGCGGATGACGGACACGATCGTTGTCTTCAGTGTCTGGGCCGCCGACACGCTGAAGCTGCGTTCGTGGATGACTCATGTGTCTGTTGTGGGCGTATGAGCATGATTTTGCTGCGATCTCGCCTTTCCTTTATGAAAGGATTGGCACCCTCTGCCGCCACCCGTGCTGATCTCTCTGGCTCGAGCAGAGGATTGCAAAGGATGCAATCGAGCCGGTCCCTCCAGCCGAGATGAGGCAGGGGTTTAACAGCACTTACTTCATCATACCCAAGAAAGGTGGTGGCCTTCGGCCAATCCTGGATCTGCGAGTCTTGAACCAGGCTTTGCACAAGCTCCCGTTCAAGATGCTGATGCACTGGCGCATGATCAAATGCATTCAGCCCCAGGATTGGTTTGCAGCGATCGACCTGAAGGACGCTTACTTTCACGTTTCGATCCTTCCGCGACACAGACCGTTTCTACGGTTTGCGTTCGAAGGTCGGGCATGGCAGTACAGGGTCCTCCCCTTCGGGCTCTCCCTGTCTCCCCGTGTGTTCACGAAGGTTGTAGAGGGCGCCCTTACCCCGTTACGGGAAGTGGGCGTCAGGATCCTCAACTACCTCGACGATTGGCTTATCCTAGCCCAATCCAGAGAGCAGTTGGGCGATCACAGGGACTTGGTGCTCCGGCACCTCAGCCAGTTGGGGCTTCGGGTCAACTGGGAAAAGAGCAAGCTCTCCCCTGTGCAGAGAATCTCTTTTCTCGGTGTGGAGTTAGACTCGGTGAGTATGACGGCACGCCTCACGGAGGAACGTGCCCAAGCAGTGCTGAACTGCCTGAGTTCCTTCAGAGGCAGGAATGTGGTACCACTGAAACAGAGGCTCCTGGGGCATATGGCATCCACAGCTGCAGTCACGCCGCTCGGATTGCTTCATATGAGACCACTTCAGCACTGGCTACACTCCCGGGTCCCGAGGTGGGCATGGCGCCGCGGTACACTGCGAGTAGGTATCTCCCAGCAGTGTCGCCGCTCCCTCAGCCCCTGGACAGACCTTGCCTTTCTACGGGCCGGGGTGCCCCTAGAACAAGTGTCCCGGCATACTGTTGTCACAACAGATGCCTCCAGCACGGGCTGGGGCGCTACATGCAATGGACAGGCAGCCTCGGGGCTCTGGACAGGGCCCCGACTGCTTTGGCACATCAACTGCCTGGAGCTGTGGGCAGTGCATTTAGCCTTGCGGCAGTTCCGGCCACTGCTGTTGGGCAAGCACGTGCTAGTCCGCACGGACAACACTGCGGCGGTCTCGTATATCAACCGGCTGGGGGGTATACGATCACACCGCATGTCACAGCTCGCCCGCCATCTCCTCCTCTGGAGTCACACGCAGTTCAAGTCACTGCGTGCGGTTCACATCCCGGGGCAGCTCAATTGTGCGGCCGACGCGCTCTCACGACAGCTCACGTTCCCCGGAGAGTGGCGACTCCATCCCGAGACGATCCGGCTGATCTGGAGTCGATTCGGGGAAGCTCAGGTAGGACCTGTTTGCCTTCCCCCGAGTCCTCCCACTTCCAGCTGTACTTCTCCCTGACCGAGGGCCCCCTCGGCACAGACGCACTGGCACACAGCTGGCCTCGGGCCTTACGCAAGTATGCGTTTCCCCCAGTGAGCCTACTCGCACAGACATTGTGCAAGCTCAGGGAGGACGAGGAGCAGGTCCTGCTGGTTGCGCCCCATTGGCCCACCCGGACCTGGTTTCCCGAACTCATTTCCCTCGCGACAGCACCTCCCTGGCGCATTCCTCTGAGGAAGGACCTCCTTTCTCAGGGGCTCGGCACCATATGGCACCCGCGAAAAGGGGTTTCCCAATTTTCTGAATGGCTGGAAGTTCGGTAGACGTTGAAGTGATGTCTTGAGCGTTGGCTGATGAATGGTTTCGGAGTCAGTTGCTGGTTGAAGTTTTGAGGCGGTCACAGACTCGAGTTGAACTCGGAGACAAGGCATGGCGGCAAAAACTTAAACTGAGAACACGAAACTCAACAGAAAGAAAATAAACTACGGTTAAAGAATAAAAGGATGTAATGAGACTAGATGGTTTTTCTTCTAATCGTGGTGTTAAGTAGCAGCTGACATTTAAGCCAGAGCACGTGCTAAAAAGCAGCGTCAAAACGCAGTGTCAAAAGTAAGAAAAGGCGAAAGAAAAAAAAAGGGTTTGATGGTATCCTGAGTTTTTAAACTTGGCTTTTGGACACATCCCAACTGGTGTCTTGACCAATTTTGCGGAGTATAATCTTGGACATGATTTATATAACCAGAATATGATACATTTGACAAAGTATTGCTTGGAAGAAACGTTTCAAGCTAGATATTTTCACACACATACATAACAAACATGAATATAAACCCTTAAGCTATTCAATAGTTATTAAAAATAAGCATACACAATGAGTGATTATAACATAGTCAAGGGCAGTGTTGGGAAAAGTTACTTTAAAAATTAATGCATTACAATATTGCGTTACTCCCTAAAAAAGTAAATAATTATGTTACTTAGTTACTTTTTATGGAAAGTAATGCGTTACATTAATTTCGCGTTACTTTTTAAATATGAGCAGGGCTCAATTGTTTGTTTTTAATACAAGAAGTTTTATTTATAGCTAATGTAAAAGCCTTTCACACCAAAAAGTGTAATGAATAAACCTCAGGCTGAAGGACGAGTAAATCACGTCTGTACAGAAGAACACAGGAGAAGATTCAACACTCTTCAGCAATAAAAAACAAACAACTAAACACAATTGTTAGTTTATCTAAAGTCATTTTTTATTATTAGTATGGTTGAACTGGATCATCAAAGGTCAGCAGCAAACACGTTGTTTAATAAAATGAGATTAGATATATTTGTGTTGTTTAACATGTTTAATTATTGCAGGTTTGCGTCATATTCTGACTTTGTATTTCACTGTTTTAATTCATTTTGATGAATACTGAATCAGTTTTTCTGCGAGTGGGATGAATTAATGCACATTCATATTTAGTCTAGATTATAACTACAGTAAGATCATGTTCACACGGCGCACTGTCATCAATAAATGGAAAAAAAGTAACTCCGATAGTTTCTAGTAAATTAAAAACTAATGCGTTACTTTACTCTAGTTACTTGAAAAAAGTACTATTATTACGTAACTTGCGTTACTTGTAATGCGTTACCCCCAACACTGGTCAAGTGTGTGGGTTACATACATAATATGGAGTTATGCATATAAATCATTAGTTGCTCATAAGTCATTTTAAGATGATTTTAGGTGCATATGGAAACAACAGTCTCCGTGTAGTTCTGTGTAGAACAAAAAAGGTCAAAGGGGGTTTATAAGGGATTTCAGTCTGGTCTTTGTCCTCTAGGTGGGCGAAACCAATCCCAGGAAGCTCATGGTTTCTATCATGGGTTTACGTGTGATAGCCATGCTGTGCTTCTCTTTCAGCTAGTTACTTGCCCCAAATTTGACAATCACCCTCCTAAGTTGGAGTCATCAATAAGTGTTCATTTTGTTTTAATGTTGCAAGCTGTTCTGTGAACAGCTGTCTGGCTAGGCTTGCGTCAGACACATGGCGCCAGGGTATCGTGGACAGATTTATGGCGTCGTCTTGCTCCCCGGGGTCTCTTTGTGGAATTACCTCTTTTGGTGGTTCGAACACCAATCTAATCGATTCTTAAATTGTCTGATTCGCTCTGACATCCTACACCAGCCACTGCGCATGCGCTGTCCTAAGAAGCGCTGTTTCTATGATAACCAGAGCTTCTAACGGCAGCTTCGGTGATGCTGCGATTGGCTCTTTTATTTAGAAGGCGGGACTTTTCCCGCCCTTTTGCGCCTTGCACTTTTTCCCTTTTCACATTCAAGGCAATATGAATGTCTTTGCTTCTTCAGCTCAGCAGTTTGTAATCTTGCTGAGCCGTTAGTTAAACTGTTGACATGTTTACTGCAGCTGCCAGAATAATAACGTCTCTAGGGATTTATTAGTATTCATAAATTAAAGGTATCATTCTCTTACTTATGATAACAGCAAACAAAGAAGTAATTACATGCAAATTCCAGACAGCTGCTCTGATTCATTTTCACAAGTCTCATTTAGATTCGTTGTTGTTGGTTCATCTGTAACACGCACGGCGCTTATAGAGGATTTGTGCAGCGCAAGCAGTCTGAGCCGGGTTAAAATAATTACCCTCGGCCCTGTCAGTGTCATATTGCTGGAAGCCGCAACATTTCAGATATCACGCTTTATAATAAAGTAATATTTACACCGATGACACACTGCATTATTCATGAAGTTGTCTCTCCCTCTTAACCTCCTGGATCTCCGGATCGGAGCCGCTCTCTGATCGAGATTCACTGAACACTAACATTGGTTTTTGTTTTTGTTTAACAAAATGAAATCACATTTCTGTGGGGACCCAAAAAAAAAAATGTATGTGGCCTAAATAAAGGTTACATTCTGATTTTGGGGCTGCTTAATTAGAAATATTATTTCAAATAAATGCAGTTCTTTTCAAATTTCTATTCATCAAATAATCCTGGAAAATAAAATGTAACACAGTTTCCTCAAAAATGTGATCAGCGTTGAATGTGTTTTTTCTTCAGCAGCAAATCAGCATTTTATAGTAATTAATGATCATGTGACACTGAAGACTGGAGCAGTGATGCAACATTCAGCGTTACCATCACGCAAATATATTACATTTGAAAACATTAAAACAGAGTTATTTTAAATTGTAATAATATTTCACAGTATTAGTTTTTACTGTTGTTTTTATCAAATAAACGCAGCCTTTTAGTCAGCAAAAGAGACTTCTTTATACTGTTATGGTTGAAGTTTTACACACACTGTGCATCTGCAAAATGTTAATTATTTTACCAAAACAATAAGGATCATAAAAAATGCATGTTATTTTTTATTCAGTACTTAGTACTGTATTAGTCCTGACCCGAATAAGATATTTCACATAGAAGATATTTACTCAACAAGAATAGTTGAATTTCTATTGATTCTTAATGCTGTTTTTACCTGGATGATCCTCAGCTGTGTTTTTATTTATTTATTTTTTTGCGATAGCTATTAATGAGTCCTTTGTTCATCCTGAAAAATTTAACTGTCTACTTTTCTCCAGAAAAAAATCCTTCAGCTCCCACAAAGTCGTTGGATGTCCAGAATTGCTGTGTATTTGAATTTGAACATCTTTTCACACCGAGGACAACCGAGGGACTCATATGCAACTATTACAGAAAGTCCAAACGCTCACCGATGCTCCAGAAGGAAAAACAATGCATTGAGAGCCAGGCAGTGAAACCCTTTTAAATTGAAGATCAGGGTAAATTTAACTTATTTTGTCTTCTGGGTAAAATAACTATCTTCAGTAGCTTCTAAAGGGCAGTACGAAATAATACACAAATATATTTAAGCAAAATACGAAAAATGTAGACATCATTCTGTTCAAAAGTTTGCACCCCCTGCTTAATGCATGTGTTTTCCTTCTGGAGCATCAGTGAGCATTTTGACTTTCTGTAATAGTTGCATATGAGTCCCTCAGTTGTCCTCGGTGTGAAAAGATGTTCAAATTCAAATACACAACAATTCTGGACATCCAACGACTTTGTGGGAGCTGAAGGATTTAAGACAGTTTAACTGTTCAGGATGAACAAGGGACACATTAACAACTATCACTAAACATAAACAAATAAATAAAATACAGCTGTGGATCATTCAGTTAATAACACAGAGTTAAGAATCAAGTGTAAACTTTTTGAATGAAACATTTTTATAAATTAAACTGTTAGTTTCTCTTGTGGACTACATGTGAACATCTTATTCAGGTCAGTACTAAATAAACAGAAACATGCATTTTGTATGATCCTCTTGTTTTGGTAAAATAATTAACATTTAGCAGATTCTGCTAAGTGTATATATATATATACTGTATATATATATATATATATATGTGTGTGTGTGTATATATATATATATATATATATATATATATATAAATTTGATTGAGCATTTGGCATCTATTGTGTTCAAACTAACCTCATTAATTCTCACTTTTTTCCATCTAAATGCAAATGGTTTGGCTCGATAACAGCAGTCATCATATCTGTGGCCCATTTACAGTGCTGTCGTGAAGAATTAGAGCTCGCAGGCATTGTTCTCGTGTCCGGAAAGATGTATCACCCCACCAGGCGTTTGTGTTGTGATGGAACGGACCGGCCGTCCTGCTGTGTTCACATTCATCTTAGACTTGGGCTTTTAAAGGTGTCACACCATGAAAAAAATAACAATCTTTTGAAATGAGTTCAGTATAGGTTTTAGTCTTACTTTAAGAGCATGTACTTTAACCAATACTGATTATTTTAAGACTGCACAAAACGTTTATACATTTATATCAACTTATCCATGCAAAAAATTGTATTTATGTGTGTTTCATCACTGTTTTTGCATTTCAATATTCTAGCAAATCAAGGCATATAATATATAAAGCCTTATTGAACAATTGTTTCCATTTTGTATAGACATTATAACACATTCATGGCAATTTTTGTATCAATAAATGTGGTATTTTGTATCTAATAACATGTTTTAGGATGGTAATTTTCGTCTGTTTTTCTTGATTTTTATTTTTGGTGGTAGCATAAATGCATTGTTTTGTACCATTTTACCATGGCAATTTCTGTCCGTTTTATTACATCATTTATATATTACATTTCTCTTTCCACAATCCAACAATATATAAAAAAAGCACACAAATATGGAACCTCATTAAAAGTCATAACCATCCATCTTTATAAACATAATTAAAAACTATAATACTTGCAGCAAACATCTGGTCCTCGTCAGCCGACAGATGCATTTCTAAGTAAAGTTGATGATTCTGTTATTATGAATAATTTGCACTACAAGACCCGCCTTCCCTCTGAACACACACCTGAGAAAACACAAACAAATCCGCCTTAAAAGCAAGATCAAACTATCACATCAAAGGGAAACCAGTGTTTACCATCTGTTACTGAACAAATACTTTCATCATCACTTTTACAAAGCACCTTCAGCGAAACTACGGCGGTGTTTCAAAGTCTGTTGTGATGTCCGTATCTTAACAATACTAGTGTTTAAGCTAACGACTTCTCCGTGAATGGCCTATCTCATACAGCGGGTTTCTCAAAACACAGACTGTAATCATTTTATGGAGTTAATTTGATTGTAGCACTTCAGTGAGAATACAACCACTGATCTAGTATTCATGAGAGGAGCCGAGACTACGACGCATCTAATCAAAGACACAAAACATCTGTAATACATGATACAACAGCCAGCCTCCATCAGAGACCAGAGTCATTATCGATGCACAGATGAATAATCTGCTAATGTGTAAACGTGTTTGCGGAAAAACATTTTAGAGATTGATTATATCCTTCAAGATCCAAGATTTCATTTAGTTTTTTTTTGGCCTTCCCAACATTAAAGGCGATAATAGTGGCCATCTGGCCATCATGCTGATCATTTAACAGCTTAGACTGAGTCCTTTATGATATTGATGTGTCACCAGAGCTGACGTCCAATAGCTCTGTCCAAACACAAGGCAAAAATAACATTAGTCGATGCAACCGACTCTCAAATCTGTTAGCAGTCCGAAGAGTACCCTATCCAAACAGCATTTATGTGGTTTAAATGCAATTAAAACTGGATTTTTGTGAATATATTTTTTCATTCACTCATTACACTCACATGTGGCTTTCGCTACTACTGGGTGATAAATGAGTGAACGAGTGAGTGGTTTTGGATAAAACATGCATGAATGTGTAAACAAAATTAATACTTGTCAAGTACCACACGCAAGTAGAATGGCTTTGTTAAATTAAAATAGTGCGCACCATTACTTGGTTTAAGCCAAACTGCAAAATGACAGTTCAATCATTAGTCTGTGTTTACTAGCAATATACCCGTGTGAAACAGCTCTATATCAGAATGGCTTGTTCATACAGCAGTTCGACGGCAGTGTGTAAATAAATAAGGAACAACCATTGAGTGTCTTAAAAAAATTGTCTGTGTGACTACATTCTCAGTCTAAATCTCAGTTTGACAGTTAAACAGCTGAGCGCAAGCCTCGGCTACTAATTTGAAATACATTTACATTTACATTGTCATTTAGCAGACGCTTTTATCCAAAGCGACTTACAATTGGGGAGTACATAAAGCGATTAATCTTGAAGAGGCAAACATACAGAGGAAGTTCCAATAACACCAAGTCTCAGGCATTGTTCAAATAAGTACAAGCTAGCACGGGAAGGAGAGAAAGATGAAGATTTTGAAAAAAAGTGAAAGTGTTTTTTGTTTTTTTTATGTAGTCAAGTAGAGTTGAAAGAGATGAGTTTTCAGTTGTTGCTTGAAATTTGACAGGGATCCAGGGTAAAAACGTGGAAATTGATCCATGTAATATTGGATAATATTGGAAATATTGCTTTAGAACTGGTAATGAAGGAATGTTAAGTTGCATTGCATCATTGAAAGCTTCAAGCTTGATGGCAGTCCTGCTCAGTGCATTTGTTGGCTCTGTCTTACAAAGGCTGTGTTCCAGTTCGTTTTTTATGCCCTTCACTCGCACATTTCCCTCCATATTGTTTACTTGTATGTACTGTATGTGATTGATTACGTTACGTGGGTGCAACCTTGCATTGGGTGGAATTGGAATGTCCTAAGCTCCCTAAGTGTCCTTTTCCCCCTTACAAATTTATTTGGTGCAGCGTTCTTGCTACGATCTCTAGCTGGGGTACCCATGAACTCTATTAGAGGGCACTCCACCTGAGACTCTTGCCCCTGTACTTTGGACTCCATTTCCCTTGTGGTCCGTGCCCCTCATGTGATCTTGATCATGTGCTACTCTTGTCTGTTTGTTATGTTCTGATTGGTTCCTTGGTTTCATGTGTTTTGTTCTCATTGGTTGGTTTTGTCATGTGTTCTCCCTCTCCAGTATAAAAGATGCTCACACTCACTATAGATGGTTGATTATTGAATAGCCATTTCCTTGTTCACAATGTCCGTGTTTCCTAGTTTTCCTGTGTTTTTTTACCCTGGACTGTTTCCTTGTTTTTCGATTGATTGCTGGCTGCCCTGACCATTACCTGTATATGGATTATGCTGTTTGCTGGTGCTCGACCCTGCCTGTTTTGACCACGTGTGTTAATAAAGCCTTGTATTTGGATCACATACTCTGTGACGACCCATGTGCTATGTGGGTCATCCCTGAGTTGAACTGTGACTGCTTGTTCTCTAATGGGTTCATTGAGAACACCTGCTGTTGGTTTCCTGCCTTGCCTTTTAAAAGCTGCATGACAACTAGCACGGACGCTCTCCACTTTGGGCCTGGTTTTGTTTGCGTTCAGATGAACTTTGGTTTACGTTATACATCCAACGTTACTACAGTCCATTACATTTCCATGCATTTACTTAACTTTACACCACTGATTCCTGACTGTCTCATGTTACATTGTTTTTCTTTCTTTATAATTCTATTTTGTTAATACATTCTGTATATTATTTGCACTTTCTTGTGTGTCCCGTTTTTGTTACGTCCTTCCCGAGCCAGGGGGCGTAACATACTCCGTTGTCACGCTCTCCACATTACAATTCTTCATGTGAATAGGTATACTTGGGCTGTTAGACATGTTACAAAAATCATTTATATATTATAGAGTTATTTTGGAGTGTGGATAAATTAAATGAAATCTGCGATGACATCATCATAATGTTGAATTGTGGTTTATGGAGTGGCCTGAACTATGCATATGAAGCAAACTCGCTCAGTCAAAATCAAGGAGTCGAGGGTCTGTCCATATAAACTTCCCTCCTCCACTTCACAAAGTGGAACGCACTTCAAAATGGCAGCGTTACTTAGTATATGAAATTATGATCTGCACTCATGAGAACAGTCTTCTTTTTTTGCTTTATTTAACATTCATCACTGATGGGAAAAGACACAAGCGTTTAGGCTCAAAGCCTTCTTCAGTGGCACACTGAAAAAAGAAGAATATGAATAATTTCATATTCAAATAGAAAACAGTTGTTGAAAATAGTAATAGTGCATAACAATTTTACAGTTTTTACTGCATTTTTGATCAAATAAATAAGGCCTTTGTGAGCACAAGACAAATCTGAATTATTACAAATAAAGTGGAGCTTTTCACTCTATTCTTGTCATTAATTGGCAAGGAAAAGACTAAATAATTCAAATGTTGTGGGGACAAAAATCCATTTGTATAAAAATAACACCTCAGGTTGGCAGGGAGTAATGAAGGTCTGAAATGCTCAATATCCAGTAGTCGTGTTTATTCTGTCAGACCGTGGTGGCATGTCACAACACGACCAGAGGCAAGATTTCCAGTTTTCTATCCGCTCTTTCCACTCTGACAGCTACTCATTCATGGGTCTGACAGGTGAGTCAATATTACAGCAACTAGCGTTGATATCCGGATATTGACCACACTGAATAAGATCCGATTTCATCACCTAATGACATTGTGCACAGTCAAAACTACAGATCAAAATTGCAAAAAATGCAGTGCCTGTCGGTAGATGTATCTGCCCACAAACAGCTGGATGGCACAACTTACTGTTCCTAATAGTAAAGAGTGACAGCCGCAGTCCTTCAAGTTCACGGCCAATCAAAGGAGGATCTTTCCAGCTAGTTTTCTAGCTGCTGGGAATCATTGAAAAACGGCTCATACGAATCCTGCTGTTGAAGATTAAAAGAGAAAAGCTGTCAGAATATCTCTTATACCAGCAGCACAGTTACGCTGAAACACAGCCGGGTCATAAATAAATCACAAACACAGAAAAACATCAACTACAAGGACAGAAAAAAACAAACATACATGTAGTGATGTCACTGACAGCTTTTGTAAAAGCACATGTAAAATAAGTAGATGTTGCCTGGAATAAAAGAAAAACAAGAAACCGATTAATGATGTAATTCTGATTGGATATAAAATACACTCCATTTCAAAGCTTCAACGTTGTGTTAATATGAGATTAGCACAATTAATTCACTTACCTTACCTTTCTGTGCGATGTTACAGCAATTTTCCACTCGTCCTGATCACGTAGAAATGTAATAGCAACTGCAAAAAATATTATTTATACACTTAACTGCTTAAAAAGTGCACATTTTAAAGAAAAATAATGAAATTGAATTTAACTTTAAAACAAATAAAAGATAAATTGAAAAGCTAATAAATATTTTTCTGTGGTTTAAATATTTTAAATAAAGAAAATTAATTAATTAAATACTTTATTTATTATGCACGTATGTTTTATACTTTTTTGTGTGGTAATCAATATTCTTCAGGTAACACTTTATTCTGATAGTCCACTTTAAACATTATACTAACAGTAAGTAACTTTGCACCTACATGCCAACTAGCAGTCACTAGACTATTCGTGACTGTCTGCTTAATATCTTCTAACTCTTTATTTTGATTGGTCCACAACATACAAAATACTGTCTATGAGAAACTTTGTAAGTATGTGTCAATATCTTCTACTAAACCTAAACCTACCCTAACAGTCTACTCTGAGAGTTAGTTGACATGTAGTTGCAAAGTTACTTATAGTTAGTAGAATGTCTAAACTTTAGTGGACTATCAAAATAAAGTGTAACCTTATTCTATAAATGCTGCCAATGCGTACGAGTGCTGCCAGCATTGCTGCAGAGGTTGAAGGGGTGGGAGGTCAGCCTGTCAGTGCTCAGACCATACACTGCATCAAATTGGTGTCATCCCAGAAGGAAGCTTCGTCTAAAGATGATGCACAATAAAGCCCGCAAACAGTTTGCTGAAGACAAGCAGACTAAGGACATGGATTACTGGAACCATGTCCTGTGGTCTGATGAGACCAAGATACACTTATTTGGTTCAGATGGTGTCAAGTGTGTGTGGTTGCAACCAGGTGAGGAGTACAAAGACAAGTGTGTATTGCCTGCAGTCAAGGATGGTGGTGGGAGTGTCATGGTTTGGGGCTGCATGAGTGCGGCCGGCACTGGGGAGCTACAGTTCATTGAGGGGACCATGAATGCCAACATGTACTGTGACATACTGAAGCAGAGCATGATCCCCTCCCTTCGGAGACTGGGCTGCAGGGCAGTAATCCAACATGATGACGACCACTGCCTTGCTAAAGAAGCTGAGGGTAAAGGTAATCTGTGGGGCATAATCACAAAAGCAAGGTGGAGGAGCGCAATATCTCCAACATCCACCAGCTCCGTGATGTCATCATGGAGGAGTGCAAGAGGACTCCAGTGGCAACATGTGAAGCTCTTTTGAACTCCATGCTCAAGAGGGTTAAGGTAGTGTTGGAAAATAATGGTGGCTACACAAAATATTGACACTTTGGGCCCAATTTGGACATTTTCACTTAGGGGTGAACTCAGTTTTGTGGCCAGCGGTTTAGACATTAATGGCTGTGTGTTGAGTTATTTTATATATATATATATATATGCAGAGTTAATTTGCAAAAACAGAACTCTATAATAATAATTCTCAAAAATCATGGTTTTTCATTGTGCATTTCAATTAATCTCAATCAAACTGCAGTTGGGTTACTTTGATTACATAAAAAAATAACATGTTTATGCAAATACACTCTTCCTATATATATATATATATACATATATATATGAAGAGCTCTCTTCCAAAACGCTATAAATCCATTTTAATAGTTTTCATGAAAATTACATTTTTTTACCTAGACCCATACATTTTTTTAATATTCAATTTATCCTGTTAAAATGGTCTGTTGGCTTAGTCTGAACATGTTAAACAATGATTGTCCAACCCCCCCGGGTCCGCATCATCACACCAAGCGGGTCTTGAACCCGGGTTTCCGGTGCGGGAGGCAGGCGCTCTAACAAGGAACGCCAAAGGCTACAGTCTCTCGTGTCAGTCGCCAGAGCGCCTCTTTGTGAGGTCAGGAGAGTGAGGTACATTTTAAACAAGGAAATATAGCGATTTGGCATGAAACATTGATGGAGCAGTGAATAGGTTCAGTACACAGCAAAATGGCATGACAAACTCATTTTTTTTCAATTTGGCGTTTATCGCGTTTTGGAAAAGAGCTCTTCATATAAATAGGTTATATTAATAAAGTTGAACTTGCATTGAACCGCACACTTCCTTTTAATACCCATGTAAATGCCATTTTTGGTCACGAATTCCCTGTAGTCGGCAGCCATATCACCCTGCAGCTCAAGACCGGTCACCCACTGAAGCTAAGCAGGGTTGAGCTGGTCAGTAGCTGGATGGGATACTTTCTGGGAAAACTACGTTACTGTTGGAAGAGGTGTTAGTGAGACCAGCAGGGGGTGCTCACCCTGTGGTCTGTGTGGGTCCTAACGCCCCAGTGTAGTGACGGGGCCACTATACTGTCAACAAGCACCGTCTTTCGGATGAGACGTTAAACCGAGGTCCTGACTCTCTGTGGTCATTAAAAATCTCCCCCCTTCCATATAAAGCGTTTTGAGTACCCGGAAATTCTTCTTCTTACTATTAGTATTATTACTGTCCCTGTTGTGCATTGCAGGCCATCATCTCTGTGTAAAAGCTTGATGGGAAATCCTTGATGACTGATAGTGAGCATTACAGAGAGAATGCTGTTAATTAACATCCTTCTCAAGAGTAAACTCCATTTGAATTGGCATAATAACTTATTAAACGCATATCTTCCATCATTGTTAATTACCCGCCACTCATTTTCTTCCCATAATTGCTTTCGATTGCTTTTGTCTGTTTGTTCAACATGTCAGAGATGTTGTGTCGGACAATTATTAAATCAAATGGAGATATGATTCCTATTCAAAACTAGCAGAAAATGCAAATGAATGGCAGAATCAACCAAATTTATTCACCAGTAATCTACAAGTACAGATTAGAAAACACACACACACACATTACTGTACACATTTGTGTCATCAGATATACTTCAGGTGGGTTGATTATGCTAGAAAATGTCAGAACAGAACCAATGAAAATTGCAACCCATAACCCACAAAGACAACTCACTGTTTAACTGCAGCTAACCGAGCGTATTTACAAATCACCTACGCAGAATTAAACACTGTCACAGGTGCACTAAAAACTGATCGGCGTATCGTAGAAGAAACCCAGAAACAAAACAGAGATAACCCAGCTAACAAAGATACGTTTTAGGAATGTTTTGCTAACATTGCTATTAGGTTATAAAAATTATATTTCTCTAAATGTTTAAGGAAAATTCCATTTTATAATTTTGCAAACATTATGGGAACGTTACTTTTGAATAAGTAGTAACATTTAAAAGATGTTATATGAACATCCAACTAAAACATCACATTTGATAATTTTTCAGACATTATGGAAATGTTACTTCTGAATATTCTCTGAGATTCTAAAGTAACATTTAAAGAACGTTCAGACAGACGTCCAACTAAAAGACCAGGTAACGTAGAGCAAATGTTCTATTAACATTACTGGAAGAACAACTATGAATGCTGTTGACAGAGCTTAACTTAAGATAATATTCCATTTTATCATGATGGGAATGTTACTTATAAATTTTCTCTGACATTCAAAAGTAAAAAAAATCATTAGACAGACGTCCAGGAAAACCTTTTCCGGAGAAAAAAATAGATGCACAATGTATAAATAATGTTTTTGTACTAAGGTTTTTTTGTTTTTGTTTTGTGGTAATCATTAAATAATGTTTTTGTACTAAAGTTTTTTGTTTTTGTTTTGTGGTAATCATTAAATAATGTTTTTGTACTAACGTTTTTTGTTTTGTGGTAATCATTAAATAATGTTTTTGTACTAATGTTTTTTGTTTTGTGGTAATCATTAAATAATGTTTTTGTACTAACGTTTTTTGTTTTGTGGTAATCATCAAATAATGTGTTTGTACTAACGTTTTTTGTTTTGTGGTAATCATTAAATAATGTGTTTGTACTAAAGTTTTTTGTTTTTGTTTTGTGGTAATCATCAAATAATGTGTTTGTACTAACGTTTTTTGTTTTGTGGTAATCATTAAATAATGTTTTTGTACTAACGTTTTTTGTTTTGTGGTAATCATTAAATAATGTGTTTGTAATAACGTTTTTTGTTTTTGTTTTGTGGTAATCATTAATAATGTGTTTGTAATAACGTTTTTTGTTTTGTGGTAATCATTAAATAATGTGTTTGTACTAAAGTTTTTTGTTTTTGTTTTGTGGTAATCATCAAATAATGTGTTTGTACTAACGTTTTTTGTTTTGTGGTAATCATTAAATAATGTTTTTGTACTAACGTTTTTTGTTTTGTGGTAATCATTAAATAATGTGTTTTGTACTAAAGTTTTTTGTTTTTGTTTTGTGGTAATCATCAAATAATGTGTTTGTACTAACGTTTTTTGTTTTGTGGTAATCATTAAATAATGTTTTTGTACTAACGTTTTTTGTTTTGTGGTAATCATCAAATAATGTGTTTGTACTAACGTTTTTTGTTTTGTGGTAATCATTAAATAATGTGTTTGTACTAAAGTTTTTTGTTTTTGTTTTGTGGTAATCATCAAATAATGTGTTTGTACTAACGTTTTTTGTTTTGTGGTAATCATTAAATAATGTTTTTGTACTAACGTTTTTTGTTTTGTGGTAATCATTAAATAATGTGTTTGTACTAACGTTTTTTGTTTTTGTTTTGTGGTAATCATCAAATAATGTGTTTGTACTAACGTTTTTTGTTTTGTGGTAATCATCAAATAATGTGTTTGTACTAACGTTTTTTGTTTTGTGGTAATCATCAAATAATGTGTTTGTACTAACGTTTTTTGTTTTGTGGTAATCATTAAATAATGTGTTTGTACTAACGTTTTTTGTTTTTGTTTTGTGGTAATCATTAAATAATGTGTTTGTACTAACGTTTTTTGTTTTTTGTTTTGTGGTAATCATTAAATAATGTGTTTGTACTAACGTTTTTTGTTTTGTGGTAATCATTAAATAATGTTTTTGTACTAACGTTTTTTGTTTTGTGGTAATCATTAAATAATGTGTTTGTACTAACGTTTTTTGTTTTTGTTTTGTGGTAATCATCAAATAATGTGTTTGTACTAACGTTTTTTGTTTTGTGGTAATCATCAAATAATGTGTTTGTACTAACGTTTTTTGTTTTGTGGTAATCATCAAATAATGTGTTTGTACTAACGTTTTTTGTTTTGTGGTAATCATCAAATAATGTGTTTGTACTAACGTTTTTTGTTTTTGTTTTGTGGTAATCATCAAATAATGTGTTTGTACTAACGTTTTTTGTTTTGTGGTAATCATCAAATAATGTGTTTGTACTAACGTTTTTTGTTTTGTGGTAATCATTAAATAATGTGTTTGTACTAAAGTTTTTTGTTTTTGTTTTGTGGTAATCATTAAATAATGTTTTTGTACTAACGTTTTTTGTTTTTGTTTTGTGGTAATCATTAAATAATGTGTTTGTACTAACGTTTTTTGTTTTTGTTTTGTGGTAATCATTAAATAATGTGTTTGTACTAACGTTTTTTGTTTTTGTTTTGTGGTAATCATTAAATAATGTTTTTGTACTAACGTTTTTTGTTTTTGTTTTGTGGTAATCATTAAATAATGTTTTTGTACTAACGTTTTTTGTTTTTGTTTTGTGGTAATCATTAAATAATGTGTTTGTACTAAAGTTTTTTGTTTTTGTTTTGTGGTAATCATTAAATAATGTTTTTGTACTAACGTTTTTTGTTTTTGTTTTGTGGTAATCATTAAATAATGTTTTTGTACTAACGTTTTTTGTTTTTGTTTTGTGGTAATCATTAAATAATGTTTTTGTACTAATGTTTTTTGTTTTGTGGTAATCATTAAATAATTTGTTTGTACTAACGTTTTTTGTTTTTGTTTTGTGGTAATCATTAAATAATGTGTTTGTAATAACGTTTTTTGTTTTGTGGTAATCATTAAATAATGTTTTTGTACTAACGTTTTTTGTTTTTGTTTTGTGGTAATCATTAAATAATGTTTTTGTACTAACGTTTTTTGTTTTTGTTTTGTGGTAATCATTAAATAATGTTTTTGTACTAACGTTTTTTGTTTTTGTTTTGTGGTAATCATTAAATAATGTGTTTGTACTAAAGTTTTTTGTTTTTGTTTTGTGGTAATCATTAAATAATGTTTTTGTACTAACGTTTTTTGTTTTTGTTTTGTGGTAATCATTAAATAATGTTTTTGTACTAATGTTTTTTGTTTTGTGGTAATCATTAAATAATTTGTTTGTACTAACGTTTTTTGTTTTTGTTTTGTGGTAATCATTAAATAATGTGTTTGTAATAACGTTTTTTGTTTTGTGGTAATCATTAAATAATGTTTTTGTACTAACGTTTTTTGTTTTTGTTTTGTGGTAATCATTAAATAATGTTTTTGTACTAACGTTTTTTGTTTTTGTTTTGTGGTAATCATTAAATAATGTGTTTGTAATAACGTTTTTTGTTTTGTGGTAATCATTAAATAATGTTTTTGTACTAACGTTTTTTGTTTTGTGGTAATCATTAAATAATGTTTTTGCACTAACGTTTTTTGTTTTTGTTTTGTGGTAATCATTAAATAATGTGTTTGTACTAACGTTTTTTGTTTTGTGGTAATCATTAAATAATGTTTTTGTACTAACGTTTTTTGTTTTGTGGTAATCATTAAATAATTTGTTTGTACTAACGTTTTTTGTTTTTGTTTTGTGGTAATCATTAAATAATGTTTTTGTGGTAATCATTATTATGCTACAGATTCTGTTGACAGAGCAACTTGAAAAATTTTGGGGAATCGTTACATTTGATTTTGCAAACAGTATGCGAACGTTACTTTTGAATGTTTTCTGAATATTCTAAAAACAACTAGTAACAATAAAAAAAACTTAGATGTATGTCCAGCTAAAACATTTCAGGATCGTTCCATGAATGGCGGATAGATAATGTTTTTGTGGTAACGGTTTGAGAATGTTCTTAAAATCCAGATAACTTTGAACGAACATTCTATAAAGATTACTGGAGGAACAACAACACAATTACGTTAATAGAGCTTCATTTGAAAAACACTGGGGAAACATTCAATTTAGTCATTCTGCAAATGTTATAAACGTTATAATTAGTACTCTCAAATTAATCACATACCAAATAAAAGTTTTTGTTTGCATAATATATGTGTGTGTACTGTGTATATTTATTATGTATATATAAAAACCACACATAAAGTATATATTTATGTATATATATATATATATATATATATATTATTTATATATAAAAACCACACATACAGTATATATTTATGTTTATATTTATATTCATATAATTTATATTATAAATAAATATATTTAATATATAAACAACCTATTTTTATGAAATATATACTTGCATGTGTGTGTATTTATATATGCATAATAAATAAACATAGTACACACACATATATTATGTAAACAAAAACGTTTAATTTGGAAACAAATTAATTGCGATTAATCATTTGACAGCACTAGTTATGATATTTTTTGAATGTTCAAAAGTATAATTTAAAAAAATAATAATAATTATAATCCAGCCAAAATATTTCAGGAAAAAATGTTCCATAATCAATGGAATATTTGGAACAAAGAGAACATAATTTTTTGTGCTAAAGTTTTGAGAAGATTTTGAAAACACCAACAAATGTTCTTTCAACGTTTCTGATAGAACGTTTGTTCATAACTTATCCAGAATGTTCGCTACACTTCTAAAACGGATCCCTGTTAGCTGGGAATGTGACAAAAGAATGTAAAACAACATCAGTCATATATTGTGCTTTTAAACCCTTTCCCCGATCGTTATCGAAACGGGACGTGTTTTGAGAAGAGGAACTCGCTAAAGTGCTTACACCAGTTTATATTAAACTGCTATCGCTATTGTTTAGGACTCGAGTTAGAAACCATAAATCTATATAGGTTCTGATTTACTGTACGTAGAAAGTTAGTGAAGGTTTCGCAGCAGTTCTGGAAAAAGAGTTTCAGGTTTCTAGTCCAGCGTCCGTGCGCCAAGCCCTTGCGTTTGCTCTACGTGTGAGAAGAAAGTCTAGATCCTTCCCAAGCCGACCCGGAACTGATGGAGTGGAAAGCTTGCGCAGGAAGCGGGAACGGGTCAAGGTGGGACGCTTAAAAAAAGAAACATTTTGAACTGGGCCATCGAGGATTCCTCCAGCTGGATTGTTTTTTTGACATCATTCGCTCTCTCGCCTCTCGCCCTCTCAGACAGTTACTTCAGTCTTACTGGCGGTTCTGTACTGATGATGGTGATGTCCGGGGATATACTGCAGGTGGTCCACCGTATGCATGCGGCGGTTGGCGAACGCCTGCCTCTTGTTGCCCACCTGCGCGCTGTTAACAGTCAGTGTGTTGTAGGACTCGTTGTTGCTGCTGCTGCTGGGGTGTGAATGCATCTTCATCATTTTATAGTGCCGGTCCATGACCGGTGTGGTCGGCATGAACATGTCCGAGTGTGACAACGCCCGCGACATGGCCTTCTCGCGGTAATCGGAGCGCCGCAGGGAGAGCATCTTATCCGGCGAGAGCAGCGGGTCCCGGGAGTGCAGTCGGTCGGCCGACAGCAGCTGCTCGTCGGAGAGGATGCGCCCGTGGTACGGGGACAGACCGCCGGCGGCGCCGCTGCTGTACGATGACAGGCCGTAGTCCCGGTGCGGTTTGGAGCGGGCGGGCGATAACACGTGGTCCTGGGACATGGCGCGCTGCACACGTTTGGGCTTCTGGCGCTGCGCCGGCGGATCCACATTCAGCTTGATCATGTGCGTCTGCAGGTTGCCACCGCGAGGCGCTGGATCGGGCAAATGGTGCTTGCGGATGTAGTACTCGTTGTCCTTGTCGCCTGCGAAGAGAGAGCAGAGCAGTGCTGTTTACGGTAATCTAAAATGATTGAAAAACATTTATGCATTCATTTTTTTTTTACTTGTCTTTTTTTAGTTTAAGCTAAATCTGGAATTTGTTTACACTGATACACAATACATTTTTTTATATATACCAATATATTCAAAATAATAAAACACAGCAAAAACAAACAAACAATATAGAAAAAAAATAATCACATTACTTGTAATTAAATGAATGAACCGAGATGAACTGAAACTAAACTAAAAGGAAAATGTATTTTGTTGCCAAGGGAAATCAACTTAAACGTAAACTATTGAAAAACATCTGTTATTTGAATTAGTTGACTAATTACTTATGTTATTAGTTAATTAGCTGTAATTGTTCACCCAAAAACGAAAATTCTGTCATTAATTACTAACGTGTCACATTTTTGGGTGAATTATCCCTTTTATTGAAGTAAAATTAAAACTCAAAAGCAAAATTGAAATTAAACAAGAAGTAACACATCACTTAGTAAAACTAAGTTATAGTTAGTTTTAATAAATAAATAAAAACAACACATTAACCAAAGCTTAAATTACTGTAATTTTTTTTTATTAATTAATAAAAAAGTTAATATATATTTGATTTCAGTTAACATTTTTAATTGTTATTTAATTTAAACTGAAACTGAAAATATGTCAACTGAAAACAAAACAAACAGACAAAAATTAGATAAACTAATAAAATAAAAATAAAGTTATAAAAATTGAAAATAAATGTGTGTTAACTATAATAAGTAATTGTTAACAAACAAACAAACAAACAAACAAACAAATAAATTATTTTGCAAAGGCAGCATTTAAGATAAAACTGAAAATAAGTAAACAAAACATTTATTTAAATAAAAAATAATGAATACAAATGTTTAAAAATAAAAATAGCTAAAAATAAACAGATATTCAAATCTGATAAAACAACAGCAACAACAAGCTAATTAAAAACAACATGCTCACTGAAACTATTGACAATCACTGATGCTAATTGAAATAAAATATAAAACAAATTAAAATTAAAACATTTAGAAACTTAGTTTAGTTTAAGTGTATGTACTAAAATTACTACAACTAAAGCCAAAAAAAATAATAATAAAATCACAAGAACATTTATAGCATTTATTTATGCTATAATACTCTATTGGCATTTATTTATGCTATAATACTCTATTGGCATTTATTTATGCTATAATACTCTATTGGCATTTATTTATGCTATAATACTCTATTGGCATTTATTTATGCTATAATACTCTATTGGCATTTATTTATGCTATAATACTCTATTGGCATTTATTTATGCTATAATACTCTATTGGCATTTATTTATGCTATAATACTCTATTGGCATTTATTTATGCTATAATACTCTATTGGCATTTATTTATGCTATAATACTCTATTGGCATTTATTTACATTTATTATGAGTATGTGTGTTCCCTGGGAATTGAACCCACACCCTTTTGCGCTGCTAACACAATGCTCTAACCACTGAGCCACAGGAACATTAAGAATACTAAAATAAATGGAACAGAGTCACAAAAGCAGAAAACAAAAGCAGTCTGTCTTAAGTTTGAATTCTATTACTTGGAGAAACAAAAGTACAACTGATGTGAAAGCTTCATGTCTTATAGAAATGACTTTGCTGATGTAAAATGTGGCACTAAATTGTGTTTTTATGTCTGTTTGCTCACTTTCTCTGTTTTATTGCTCTGTTAATCTTTTCCTTGTTTTTCTAAATAATGGCATAGGAAACAAAGTGTGTGTGTGTGTGTATGTGTGTCTGCGTGTGTGTGTGTGTGTGCGCGTGTGTGTGTGTGTGTCTGTGTGTGTCTGTCTGTGTGTGTGTCTGTCTGTGTGTGTGTGTGTGTGTGTGTGTCTGTCTGTGTGTGTGTGTGTGTGTGTGTGTGTGTTTGTGTGTGTGTGTGTGTGTGTGTGTGTGTGTGTGTGTGTGTGTGTGTGTGTGTGTGTGTGTGTGTGTATGTTTATGTGTGTGTTTGTGTGTGTGTGTGTGTGTGTGTGTGTGTGTGTGTGCATGTTTATGTGGTTTATGAGGACACAAATTTGTATAATGACATGGGTATGACATATGTATTACAAGGAGAAGGTGATTTATGAGGACATTTTCAGTGTCCCCATAATTTAAAACGCTTATAAATCATACAGAGTGAGTTTTTTTGGGGGAAAGTAGAAATGCACCGTCTCCTGTGAGGGCTAAGTTTAGGTGTAGGGTAGTTGTAGGGCAATAGCACATACAGCTTGTACAGTATAAAAACCATTACGCCTATGGAGATTCCCCGTAAACCATAGAAACAATCATTCTGTGGGAATAAAAAAATAAATAAAAAACAGGTGTTTAATAATAAGAATAGTAATAATAATTTATTTTACAGTGCCAACTGTACAACTTTAAAATATCTTATCAATAATAATAATAATAATTATTATTATGAATTATTATTTATATTATATTATAATTATTTTACTATACTACAATACTATATAATTATATTAATTGAGCTATAATATAACAGTCTATAATTAAGCTTATCTATATTAATATCTCAACTATAGTGCTTATTTTTCGCAACTGAATTTTGTATTCAAATGTTTTACATTTTGGCAGCATAATCAAACTTTGACTAAAAGCATATTCATCACACAAAAAATTAAGTAATTAACTTCTACCAAACAACACTAAAACAAAACTTATGAAGTCTAAAAATGAAGTAAATAAATCAATATTTGTTCTGTCACTAGCTTGTTGTGTAGAGTAAGGGTGAATCCCCTTAGTTTTGCGCGTTCACGTGAGAGTAAGGGCTGTCCCAATTCTGGTTTTGGTCGAGGGGTAGGGGTAAGGGGAAGGGGTAGATAGCCCTTAAACAAGAATTTTCGTGAGCTTACTTGAAACCAAGGGGTACCCAGAACACACTGCGACCAGATCATCCAGAGAGTATTTACAGCTTAAATAATTTATTTGAAATTATGACAGTCTTGTTTTGTGCTCTACACAGTCCTGTAACTTACATATATATTTGCAACCATGCTCTTTAATAAAACGTTTAAAAAAATTGCTATTTTTCCACGCTAACGTTACATTGCTGATTTGCACAACAGTCCTGCATTTCTCTGAATAGAGAAAACATCACTAAAACCCACGCAATCGACAAACACACACTTTTAGACGGAGAGTTTGCCATCAACACTTGTCTCCTCGGGTGACGTAGCAGCAGCTAGCGACGATGTATGATGACGTAACCGTAACCAAGTGGTGTCTCAATTCATAAGGGTATGTTTTCACCCCTAGTGCTTACTACTCGGTTTCGAGGGACAAGGGCTAGGGGTAAGACGAAGGGGAAGGGGTAAGACAGAGAAATGGGATTCACCCTAATACTCGAACTGATGACAAGCTCCAGCTTTTAAGTAGCTTCCCCGAAACAGACAATGATTTCTGAGCAGCCGTGGACAGAGCCTGCAGCCGCAGAGCAATGTGTCTGTGAGCGTTCAGTACGAGACCAGCTATCGATTCATTAATGAGGACAGGATCAGTTCAGAATTACCATCACTGACAGCACAGGCGGCCCAACACGCTCAAAGGCTGAATGTGCCGATGTGAGGGCATGACATTAGACGTGAAAAGTTCAGACGGACGGCCACGCCGGACCCCAGAGCTCAATTATCTGCTTCAGATCAGCGTGCAGCAATCTAAAGCCACAGACGCACAATATGAGCTACTGGCCTTTCAGGATGAAGTGTGCAGGACGTCCCATCACACGAGGAGCGTGAATGCTAATCTATGAGCCAAAGAGAGCAAGCTTTTTATTACCTGTCTCTTATTTATTATGTTAAATGTCTCTTTGTTATTGAATTTATTGTTTATTCATGACCAGACAACCTATGAAAGCATGTAATTTCCTCAAAATCATGAAAGTGGTTTTATTTTTTTAGTTAAAGCTGAATTTGCATATGAATCTTTTAGAGCCTGATATATGGACAAAAAGTAGTCAGAAAAAAAAAAAAAAATTGTGCCAGTTGCATAAACATAGCCACCACATTAAGACTGTGTCTTATCAACTAATTTGACCAACTAGTATCTAGCCCAGAGGTAATCAGACTTACTTTCTGGATTCAAATTAGACCAGTTTATCTTTTTATAACTGACTTTAAATGTTATGACCAGTCTTAAAGATGTAAAAAAATTTAATACTGGTCTAAGTGGTTTATGCAGCTCAACTGAACCTCATCGAAGCTTGTTTCCAGCATGAAATAAAAGCATAAAAAATTAAGCCCACAATTCAGATATATTTTCAGTTTCACAATTCAGAGTTTATATATAACAATTTAATTTCAATTAATTTCAATTTAACAATAATTCGGTGTACTTTTTTTTGCAATTCTGACTTTTCATTGCTGAATTCTGATTTTACATTTTGTAGTTATGTTTTGTTTTCCACAAAATAGGTAAAATAAAAAAGGAAATTGCAACGTTGAATCTTACAATTCTTAGTTTATGGCTCACATCTCATTTTTTATGGCTCACATTTCTAACTTACATTATATAAATATCATTCACCACTCTGCATCAGCCAATAAACGTCTTAGTAAGATGATATTTAAATGCTTGGGTTGATGATCAGTACTCTGTAGTTTAATGCCATGATAATTGAGAGAAAATAAATGTTCCTCAAAAGGTGAGATCTGAGATGTTTTGGAGGATTGTGCAGATTGTTCCTCCGCTGGGGAACAGTGAAAGTAAAGCTTCTGGGAACAAAGATTTGATCAATTTGATGTCTGGATAATCAAGTAAACTTAAAGGGACAGTTCACCCAAAAATTAAAATGTGATGGATTTTGGTTTAGGGCGTCCAAGGTGTAGGGGACTTTGTTTCTTCAGTAGAACACAAATGAAGATGTTTAACTCAAACCGTTGCAGTCTGTCAGTCATATAATGGCAGTCAATGGCACTCATGGCTTTGAGAGTCAAAGAAACATACACAGACAAAACCACATTAAACCCTGCGGCTCGTAATGATACATTGAGGTCTAAAGATCAGAGGTAAAAAAACTACATAAATACTGTTCAGTTTCTTGCACAGACTGATTGTTTCGTGTCTTTAGACCTCAATGTATCATCACGAGCCGCAGGGTTTAATGTGGTTTTGACTCTAAAGCCGTGAGTCCCATTGACTGCCATTATATGACTGACAGACTGCAACGGTTTGAGTTAAACATCTTCATTTGTGTTCTACTGAAGAAACAAAGTCATCTACATCTTGGATGCCCTGCATGGGGTAAGCAGATAAACATCACATTTTCATTTTTTTGGGTGAACTATCCCTTTAAGCTGATTCAGTCTAGTAAGTGTTCATCTTGAAATATTAGACTAAATGTCACAGTAAAAAGACATGTAAAGCACGACCTAAATGTGGAAGTTTGTACAACCACACTAAAAGACCGTTGACTTGCTAAAACTATCAATCAGACGACAGAAGGATTGTGTGCAACAGATTTTCAAAGTTTTGATTATGTTGATCATTTAGAAATGTGTGTATCAGATACGATACAGTAGTATTTAAAGGGTTAATCCAATACAGTTGCATGTTATATCTCTCTCTCTGCTCTGCGACCCTTCTCTCTATTAAACCCTGAGTAATTGTTGTCCATTAGCGTTCATTACTCTCAGGTCTGCCTCTGGTCGACTCGCAGCAGGTGAAGCCCTAAATTACTCAAACAGCACTGCAAACAGGCCTTGTGATTTAAGACACCAGAAGCACCATTATTTAACACCCCACAGGAAAGAAAACCGACCATTAACGCTCCAACATCTGTGTCTTTTCATGTCTGTCTACAGAAATGACTGATGTGTCTTTTTGAGGTTTTTATTGTCTTTAATTCATGGTAAGTTTGTTTTTGAGATCAGTGTCCATTTGAAGCTTCATTATTCATTCCTCTTGGTTTTCAATCTTGTAATTTTCTTAATTCGGTGTTGAATGTCATTGATTAGCGAGCTGCTGTAGTGCCGCCCGTCTGATCATAATGGCTCAGGACTATGTTAACGCAGCATGTCAATACTTTCATGTTTAATTTATCCTGCCCTTTTGTATTGAATGAAAGCCGGGCGGCTGGTTATTTTTCATTTAGCAGGTGCTTTTATCCGCAGCGCATGTATTATAGCAGCAGTCCCTGTGGAGACGAGCGTCCTGCGCAAGGACACTGAAGTGAGAGCAGATCACACACACTTTCTCATTTAAGACACAACCTACAAGGGGTTTAAACCTACAAGTTTGGGGTCAGTACGAAGAGTTCAACTGAAAAAACAGATAACTCCATTTTTAACAATTTTCAAAAATCATGTTTTTTTCATTGTGCATTGGGTTATTTTTAGTAAGTAAAACAATTAACAAATGCAGCTAATACAATAAAACACAATGGAAACATGATAACATAAAAAAACATGATTTTTGAAAATGGTAAAAAAAGGAGTTATCTGTTTTTACAAATAAACTCAAAGCTTTTTTTGTTTTTTATATTTATCGTTCAAGTCTCTTCTGCTCATTTGTTTCTGTGATCAAAGCTGTATTTTCAGCATCATTACTGCAGTCTTTAGTGTCACATGATCCTTCAGAAATCATTCTAATATACTGATTTGATGCCTAGAAACATTTCTAATTATTATCAATATTGAAAACCAGTTTTATTTTATTTTCAGGATTCTTTGATGAACAGAAGGTTCATAAGAACAACATTTATATGAAACAGCACATTTTTATATGATTTTAAATGTCTTTACTATCACTTTTGTTCAAGTTTACTGTGAGCAGGAGATACATCTTTCACTATTGCGAGTCCATCTTATGCAATTCTTGTTTAATTTATCATGTGAATTCTGCACATAAATGTATGGAAATGAATCTCTCAGTCTCTCATATAGGATGAAGGACAATAATGAAGGGAGGAGTATGTACTTAAGTCAACATTCATGGCCATCTCGTAGGACGGTGGGAGGTGCGTGAGGTTCTGGAAGGACCGGGAGAATGACAGGTCGTACGGCTCTGTCTGGGATGTCAGGATGTTGTTCATTCTCGGCTTCTCTGCAGGGCGAGAGAGAGAGAAAGAGAGAGAGAAGATGAAGCACATCCCATACAAGAGAAAGCAGTTCCAGCTCAGTGTATGCAGGCCTCCATGGCATCTGTCTGAGAGTGAGTGCTGGAATCATTTTTGAGGAACTTGTTTAATGAGGGTGAGTGTTGGTCCAGGCAACTGCTCAGCCAATAAAACACTTGTTGGGAATGTCGTTCCCTCATTTTAACTGTTGGCTCCAGGGACTATGAACTGCCAGGCCTGGGATTTGAAGGCTAGTTTCAAAGGCTTGTGTTTCTAGACTTGTATATATGACATTATAGATGCACATATACCAGACCACATATACACTGCAATAGATGATTTGCTTACTAAGTGTTTTGGTTTTGTTTCTAGTAAAAATTCCACACTTTCCTTTAGGAATTGTTCACCCCTAAATTAAAATTAGCAAAAAATGCCCTCAGCATCAGGTTTGTTTCTTCGTGGGAACAGATTTGGAGAAATGGAGCATTATATCACTTGTTCATCAATGGATGCTCTGCAGTGAATGGGTGCCGTCAGAATGAGAGTCCAAACAGCTGATAAAAACATCACAATAATCCACACCACTCCAGTCCATCAGTTAATGTTGTGTGAGGAAAAAAGCTGCGTGTTTGTAAGAAACAAATCCATCATTAAGACGTTTTTTTTTTACTTTAACCCATCACTTCTGGCCAAAATACGAGTCCATTATACATAATGACGCTTCCTCCAGTGAAAAAGTCCATCTCCTGTTGTCCTCAGACTCCTCTCACATCAAAATCCACCTACATATTTGTTTAGAGCTGTTTTGGACTGTTTTTTGCTTGAAAATGGAGCTTGGTCTGAGCATATTTGTCTCCTGAGGTGACTTTTTTTTGGGACTCTCATTCTGACGGCACCCATTCACTGCAGAAGATTAATTGCTGAGCAAGTGATTTAATGCAACATTTCTCCAAATCTGATGAAGAAACACTCATCTACATCTTGGATGACCTGAGGGAGAGTACATTTTCACTTTGGAAACTATTCTTTTAAATCAATATATAATTACTTGAGAAGCGAAATGATGCAAGATATCTTATATACAAGTATCAAACTACCAAAAAAACAAAAACATTTATGCTTAAATCAATTTCAAATACATACCAATTGGGTAAGGACAATTTACTTGTTTTCCTTTGAATGTCTTTTATTTTTCTGAACCCATTGAAAGGTATTTACTTTAGGTTTTATATATACAATTATTTCATTTTGATAAAACATTTGTAGAAAACAACCCTTAAGAAATGTTATTCCTAAGTAATTTAGGATCTTAACTAAACATATGTTTAGTTATTTGCACAGGACAACAAAACAAAAATACAGAGTAAGTAAATCATTTCTTGCAGTGTAGAGACCAACACAGAGAGAGTGTAAACATACAGAGAAAAGCACAGAGACACCACACACAATAGAGACCAACACAGAGAGAGTGTAAACATACAGAGAAAAGCACAGAGACACCGCACACAATAGAGACCAACACAGAGAGAGTGTAAACATACAGAGAAAAGCACAGAGACACCACACACAATAGAGACCAACACAGAGAGAGTGTAAACATACAGAGAAAAGCACAGAGACACCGCACACAATAGAGACCAACACAGAGAGAGTGTAAACATACAGAGAAAAGCACAGAGACACCGCACACAATAGAGACCAACACAGAGAGAGTGTAAACATACAGAGAAAAGCACAGAGACACCGCACACAATAGAGACCAACACAGAGAGAGTGTAAACATACAGAGAAAAGCACAGAGACACCACACACAGTAGAGACCAACACAGAGAGAGTGTAAACATACAGAGAAAAGCACAGAGACACCACACACAGTAGAGACCAACACAGAGAAAGAGAGAGTGTAAACATACAGAGAAAAGCACAGACACCACACACAATAGAGACCAACACAGAGAAAGAGAGAGTGTAAACATACAGAGAAAAGCACAGAGACACCACACACAGTAGAGACCAACACAGAGAGAGTGTAAACATACAGAGAAAAGCACAGAGACACCGCACACAATAGAGACCAACACAGAGAGAGTGTAAACATACAGAGAAAAGCACAGAGACACCACACAATAGAGACCAACAAAGAGAAAGTGTAAACATACAGAGAAAAGCACAGAGACACCACACACAATAGAGACCAACACAGAGAAAGAGTGTAAACATACAGAGAAAAGCACAGACACCACACACAATAGAGACCAACACAGAGAAAGAGTGTAAACATACAGAGAAAAGCACAGAGACACCACACACAATAGAGACCAACACAGAGAAAGAGAGAGTGTAAACATACAGAGAAAAGCACAGACACCACACACAATAGAAACCAACACAGAGAAAGTGTAAACATACAGAGAAAAGCACAGAGACACCACACACAATAGAAACCAACACAGAGAAAGTGTAAACATACAGAGAAAAGCACAGAGACACCACACACAATAGAGACCAACACAGAGAAAGAGTGTAAACATACAGAGAAAAGCACAGAGACACCACACACAATAGAGACCAACAGAGAGAGAGAGTGTAAACATACAGAGAAAAGCACAGAGACACCACACACAATAGAGACCAACACAGAGAAAGAGTGTAAACACACAGAGAAAAGCACAGAGACACCACACACAATAGAGACCAACACAGAGAAAGAGTGTAAACATACAGAGAAAAGCACAGAGACACCACACACAATAGAGACCAACACACAGAGAGAGAGTGTAAACATACAGAGAAAAGCACAGAGACACCGCACACAATAGAGACCAACACACAGAGAGAGAGTGTAAACATACAGAGAAAAGCACAGAGACACCGCACACAATAGAGACCAACACAGAGAAAGAGTGTAAACATACAGAGAAAAGCACAGAGACACCACACACAATAGAGACCAACAGAGAGAGAGAGTGTAAACATACAGAGAAAAGCACAGAGACACCACACACAATAGAGACCAACACAGAGAAAGAGTGTAAACATACAGAGAAAAGCACAGAGACACCGCACACAATAGAGACCAACACAGAGAGAGAGTGTAAACACACAGAGAAAAGCACAGAGACACCGCACACAATAGAGATCAACACAGAGAGAGAGGACCGCACACATGGGGTCTGTAGGTGACCCTACATTCACAGACATCAAATAAATGAGAAATCATACACATGTACGACATGTGTACTGCTTACCGTAGTACTCTATTCGGTGTCCTAACAAACCCAAGTGAGAAAAACAAAATCAGTAACTTTCTATTGCATGCTTTTGAGTCACGGTGTCACACATTGCAGGATCAGGTTGTCAACCAAATTCAGAAACGTTCCTAGCTATTTTTTATTCCTGAAGAAAGACAAACATAAATAGTAGTGAAATCCAAAATATTAAATTAATTTCCACTGTGTATTCCACTATTTTGTAGATGGTGGTCAAAATGGCAATTTTGTCAAATACAATAAGTATCAGCTGAATTAAAACTAAACCCATATTTGTTTTTCAACCACTGAAAATGGTTGTGAAAATTTAACAAATTGCACACGGAGACACATTGAGATCCCCATTTCTATGGGATTGAACCATATAGGACCTTAAAACTGAAGATCCCAAAAGAATAGTTAAGAACCAAATCTAAAGGTGTATTAAATATTTGTAACACTGCTTGTGGTAAGGCTTTGGAAAAATAATGTTTGTCTCTCAGCCAATTTCATTTTATGCAGTTGTTTTGACAGAAGAAACGAGATATATTTCTAGTTTTAATAATATCATTTTCAGAAATTTCTCTTTAAAAGAAAAACGTCTCGGTTACGTATGTAACCCTCGTTCCCTGAAGGAGGGAACGGAGACGTCACGTCGGATGACCGACGAATTGGGATCTCGCCAGAGAGACCTATCCACTTCGAGTGTAACTAAACGAGCCAATGGACATTGGCATGCGATCATTGCATCCAGCTGCCGCTGATCACCGCGTGGAGTATAAGAGGCAGCCGGGTGCACCGAATTAATCATGTTTTCGCTGAGGAGCCGAGCCGGAGACCCGGCCGCCCAGTGGTGGTACAGCAACTGTGGCGACGGGACGTGACGTCTTCGTTCCTCCTTCAGGAACGAGGGTTACATACGTAACCGAGACGTTCCCTTTCAGTCGGTCACTCCGAGTCACGTCGGATGACCGACGAATTGGGATCCCTACCAAAGCGCCACAGGAGCTGCCCCTTCCAGCGCCCTGAGACCTCCTGATCCTTCCTATAAGGCAGACGATAGGACCGGGCTACACAGAGAAGGTCGACTACTGCTGTCCCTAGAGCAACCCAAACAGTAGGACTTGAATAACACTGGGAAAGTGTGCCCTTCCACTTGGAAGAGGCACACTGCGGAGTCACCTCTTCCCAGAGGAGGTTAAGTGACATTACTCACGTGAAGTAACCCCGTAGGGCCCAATGCACATGGAAGTCTCTGTGATGGCTCAGGCTGCATCATTAGAGACGGCAGAACGTGGTCTACCTGGGAACACGGTCCTAATAAGCATACCGTGGAAAACACATATGGGATCCCAACAGGGTCACTCATATGGGCACTAGCCTCACCCCAGATTCAAGAATTCATTGGCTGAAAGGCCTGGCGCCGTACGTTCCGCCACGTCTGGGCACCGGAGTGCTGGAGGACACGACAGGGTTTGCCCGGTCAGGGAACTCTCTGGAGAAAAAGGCGTTTAGGGACGCCGCAAGCCGACTCTGAACAGGGCCTTTCAGTGCCACTACCCGTTTGAGGTGAGAACACAGGAGGAAACCGGTTCGACACGCAGGCTATAGAACCTAGCGAACGTGTTGGGAGTCGCCCAACCCGCAGCTCTACAGATGTCTGCTAGCGAGGCGCCACGAGCCAGCCCCCAGGACGATGCCACACCCCTAGTGGAGTGAGCACGCAACCTGAGCGGGCAGGGCACACCTTGTGCTTCATAGGCCAAGGTGATAGCATCCACTATCCAGTGGGCCATCCTCTGCTTGGAAACAGCCTTCCACTTCTGCTGTCCTCCGTAGCAGACAAAGAGCTGCTCTGAGGTCCTAAAGCTCTGAGTTCTATCCGTGTACTGTCGCAGTGCGCGTACCGGACAGAGCAAAGCTAGGGCTTGGTCTGCCTCCTCCGGGGGCAGCGCTTGCAGAATTCACTACCTGGTCCCTGAAGGGAGTGGTAGGAATCTTGGGCACATAGCCAGGCCGGGGCCTCAGTGTTGCACTGGAGTCAGCCGGCCCAAACTGAAGGCACGAATCGTCGACCGAAAATGCCTGCAGGTCCCCCACCCTCTTGATCGAGGCCAATGCAGTCAGGAGTAGGGTTTTCATAGATAGAAACTTCAATCGACTGACTGCAAAGGCTCAAAGGGGGCAGTTATTAGGGCTCTTAGCACCAAAGCCAAATCCCAAGAGGGTAGAGAGGGGGGCCTAGGAGGGTTCAACCTCCTGGCCCCTCTAAGAAACCTGACAACCAGATTGTGCTTCCCCACCGACTTTCCCTCTACGGGGTCGTGGTAAGCAGAAATAGCGGCCACATAAACCTTAAGGCAAGGCAAGGCAAGTTTATTTATATAGCACATTTCATACACATTGGTAATTCAAAGTGCTTTACATAAAGAATGTAAAATAATCATTCACAGCAATAAAAACAAGAAGTTAAAATAATAAAACAAGGAGTTTTAAAATGATATAGAAATTGATTTAAAATGAGATTTAAAACAGTTAAATAGAAAATGATTATACATAAAATACAATGCAGTCAGTTCGGACGTAGCACAGTGCTCATTCAACAAATGCACAGCTAAATAGATGAGTTTTGAGTCTGGATTTAAATGTGGCTAATGTTTTAGCACATCTGATTGTGCGGTATTAAGGGTGGAAGGGGACAGCCTACGCTCCAACCCTTGCTGTAAGAAGGAAAGCACAGCTCTGATCGAGCATCTCCGGGGGTCCTCCGGATGCTGTGCCGCCCCGTTTTGTGCCAGGACGAACGCCAGATCGCGGCAGAGGCAGAGGGACCCCGCCATGTTTGACACAGCGGAGTCTATTGCGCAACTCCGAGATGGTCATGTCCCCACAAGAAGAACATGAACCATCCACGAAAGCTTCCTCAGCGTGCTGAATGCCCAGACACGTGAGGCAGTGATCGTGACCGTCCTGAGGCGCCAGAGATCGACCGCACCCAGAAACGCACGGGTGATAAGACATCTTTAAAAGACGCGATCACCCGTGAACTCTTTAAGAGAAATCTGCTCTTTTAGTGCTGAAGCACGCAGGGGAGCTGGCCACCGCACACTCCTAGTGTGACTGTCTTCACGGGAACCGTTTCTCTTTCCTCCCGTGAGACCGCGACCACCGCTGCCGTGCTTGTAACGCCCGCACTCGCTCAGCTTCTCACTCGCAGACAGGAAGAGCAGTAGTGAATACCACCGCTCGGCTCCGAAGCGAAAGGATGATTAATGCGGTGCACCGGCTGCCTCTTATACTCACGCTGTGATCAGCGGCAGCTGGATGCAATGATCGCATGCCAATGTCCATTGGCTCGTTTAGTTACACTCGAAGTGGATAGGTCTCTCTGGCGAGATCCCAATTCGTCGGTCATCCGACGTGACTCGGAGTGACCGACTGAAAGGGAACAAAATCACCAGCTGTACGCAAAGTGACCACATTTGTTTTTTGACAACTGAAAAGATGTACAATTAACTGCTGGAGCCATATTGTGATCCCCATATCTCTGGGATTGAACAATACTGGGCTTTAAAAATAAGATGCCATAAGAAATAGCTGTTAAGAACCAAAATCTAGAAGGATTTTAAGATAGCTTTAATACTTTTTGAGTTACAGGCATGCAAACTTTAGAAAAACAACATAAAAATAGCTTTTTCCCCATTTGTGAAGTTTTTACCGTTGGCAGATAATGCAAAAAAGATGACTAAAGTCGACAGCTTTCACAAGGGGACCTACCAATCTCTGTGTAAAAATAACATAATGATGCAGCAATCTTTCGCAAGTCATTTGTCCTCCATGTAATTTGGCTCCAAATCTCAGGAAAAAGGCCATTTTGACCACCCTCTATAAAATAGTGGATCACTCAGTAAATATACATCCATGGCAGTTAATATATTGCCTTTCTTTTCATTTATGTATTTTTATTTCACCAGAAAAATATCAAAATCAAAAGTTTTAGCCAGGGACCTTCTGTTGACACAGAATATTATTAATGGAGTGAGCTGATAATAAGTGATATCTAGCACACAATAAGTTTGATGTAATTGAGTGCATAAGCTAATAGCATCGCCGTTCCACTGCGAGAGATGAAACCGATGAGTGCTTACGCTCTGAAAAGCTTTTTCACTCAAAATCAAATTTAGTAAGACGAGATAAAGTGAGAGGCATTTTCAATAACATCGGCAAACTGTGCAGATCCGATTAGCATACTGTTTTTGTTACACAATCCTCCCTGCTAGCGGGGCCATTTTTCATGCTAAGCTTTTAATTTCCTGTCAAGAGGCCGTTTTTTGTCAAAACCCTGCTTTTTTTCAATCCCAATCAAATTTCGGGTGAAAGGCATCTCTGATCTCGAGGGCTGTCGGGGAGTTAAGCATCTTGAGTAACGGAGATTATCAGCTCTCATCTGATGAGGCTAATTACGCAAATCTTTTCTGGAGATAAAATCTAGCTTCATTAATTACTCCAATCTGATATTATACATATTAAACCGTCTGGATGTGGAAGATGCTGATAGTATCGAGATGTCGTCACAAATCAATTAAACTCGGAGCCGCTTTTGAGCATCATTTTCATACTGCAGACGAAATGAATGATCGTGATTTACTAGAAACAAAGATATCGAACAACTCACCGATTTTGGGAGTGTGTGACCCAGTGAGATCCAGATGGCTGGTGTAGTCGTGTGGATGGTTATCTGTCAAAAGAAAACCAAGGAAAAACTGGTGTGGTTTAATGTCTTCCATACCAATTAATCAATGTGACAGTCTGTGCCGTTTTTACATGAAAACGCTGCATTCCTGACACTTTTTCCAACCGGCAGATGCTTCTGGAAGACAATGTGTCTGTGTTTACAATGAAAAACATCTGTACAGCACCCAAAAGACGAGCAGAAATCCCCCTGAGACTTATCAGGAACACTCACAGAAAAGATTTAGAGAGCAAAACAAGATCAAATCAACAAGTGCACTGTAATAACCGCAGCTTTAAGCCTTTAAACAAATAAAGAAAATATAATAAAAGCGATATTGCTCCATTTCTGCAAGACATCAGCGTTTACTCTTGAAACTGAAATTAAACTACATGATTTCAGGGACACAGGGTTCATGCAAGGACTGCCTGAAAACAACAGATTTGTACATTTTCTCAGGAAGAAGTGAGCGTTGCTTATACAACTCGTAAAAAGTTTTCAAAATAAGTCTCTTCTGCTCAGCAAAGCTTCATTTATTTAATAAAATAAAGCAAACAAAGAACAATTGTGAAATAATATTACTATTTAAAATAACTGTTTTCTATGTGAATATTTAGTAAAAACAGATTGTATGGCTGTGATGTAAAGCTGTATTTTCAGCATCATTACTCCAGTCTTCAGTGTCACATGATCTTCAGAAATCATAATAATATACTGATTTGCCTCTCAGCATTTCTTAATATCAATGTTGATAACAATTGTGCTGCTTCATAAACTGTAATAAAGGTAAGATTAAAATACTACAACTACTACTACTAATAATAATAGTAATAAATATTTGTATTCTGCAAATGTGCCTTAAATTGATCAAAAGTGACAGTAAAGACGTTTACAATGTTACAGAATTTATATTTTTAAATAAATGCTATTCTTTTGAACTTTATATTCATAAAAAAAGTTCTTATATTCTTATATTCCATCAAAAAAAAATCCTGAAAAAAGTTCACAGTTTCTATAAAAATATTAACCAGCAAAATAATCAATCATCAATAATAACTTATAATAACTGAGCAGCAAATGAGCATATCAGAATAATTTCTGAAGATCATGTGACACTGAAGACTGGAGTAATGATGCTGAAAATACAGCTTTGATCACAGAAATAAATTACATTGTACAATATATTCACATATAAAACACGTCTTTTAAATTATAATAATATTTGACATTATTAATGTAATTTAACTGTATTTTTGATCAAATAAATGCAGCCTTGGTGAGCAGAAAAGACTTGAAAATATGAATTATTCCAAAGTTGCTGCAAGATAAGTGTCAAATTTCAATATTTTAGTTTTCTTTGTTCAATTCATTAACCCCAGTACAAGTCACAGCAATAGTCACTGTCACTGACAATCACTCTTAATGATCCACCACAGCTGTGTTGTAATTGGAAATCAATTGATATTCATATTTGCTCAGTGTCTTAATGTTCAGAGGTTTGGAACCACGCTTATGAATTTCCAAAGACGTGGCGTTTTGCATTCAGTAGACAAATAAAATCTGCGTTAAATGTGACCCCGGGACACTTCAGTGTCATTTACACAATTATATCTCATTAGCAAATGACACCGCTGATAACAACAGCATAAAAACCCAGTGTTTAAATATGTGATTAACATCAGCACATTCGACCGGCTTCAGTTTCCCAACAACCCAGACGCAAATCAACACCGACACGTTATCTGTTTACAGCGATCTTAGCGCAAAATAAGCTTGAAAAACACCAACGTGTGCGTGATTTCACTCCAAAACAAAGGATTCCTTCTCTCTCTGGACGTCCCGAGACACAAAGTAGAAAAACGTGTCGTGTTTGGTCTTTCAAGCCATCACAGAGTTGTTCGCTGTCTTCTGCCGTGTGGATTTGAGGGCCAAAGCGAAACAGACAAGCACAGATGATTAAGAGCAGAAAACACAGTCCAATTATACAAAGCAGCGCTGTATGCTAAACCACAGGACCGCTAGCTGCTGTCCCCGCTCAACCGGCTCGCTTTGATCAAGGGACCAATTATCCCGTCTTCACTTCGCTGTGTAAATTACTTGTTTGGTGCTTTCAGACAGGAACCAGCTTTCCTCGGCTTCACACGGACACACGCTACATCAACCAAACCCGCTTTTCATCAGGACTGACTGTGAGGAGAGAGTTTGAAAGAAGAAATATCTCTGCCGCGGATCCAAAATAAAAATGCCTGAAAACAGTTTCCCGAATGCAGAGCTTGTTTATACCCTTGGAGTGTGTTTTCGTGTTTCACTGCAGGTACATGCAGAGACGGGATCAAAATGGCGATCCAAAACAACTTCAGCTCAGCGTTGACAGAACAACAACACATGCTGTCAAACCTCAGCAATCCCTCGTAGTTTTAGGCCTTTCAGGGTTTCTGGATAACACACATCAAATACTGAACAACAGGGACAGTCCACTTGATTCTGCAAGTAGTTTTCCCACTGATTTACTCTACAGCGATTTCAAAACATTCTTCAATAAAGAGCTGTAAATGCTGAGACACACTAACCAGCACTATGAGAAATCACAACATCACTTTCCGAAGCAAGTAAAATAGGAACATTTTACAACTCTGAACTAAAAATCCCAAGAGGAACGGCAGATAACCAAAAAAGGTACTACTTAAAACATTGAATTTTAGCCATTCTAAAGTTTTGAAACTTATTTCCATTGCAAAACACTACCCTACAATGGTCAAAGGTTTGAAATAATTACAATTGTTAAATACTTTTTATTCAGTAAGGATGCACTGAATTGATCAAAAGCGACAGTAAAGACATTTATAATGTTATAAACAGTATGCAGAATTGAAATTCATGTGAATGTCCTTTTAAACCAGAAAAGCAAAGTTTGCAAAGACTAGATTGAGACACATATATATTCAATCTGTGTTGAATTTCTGTGAAATGCAATTTAATAAACACATTTTCTAGTCATTACCATGTAACTACCTGTGCATGGTGGCCAATTTAATTCAAATTTACACTAATTAATCAAATAGGAATTTGATTCCCCAACCCTGATGGGCAGTGTAAAAAATAAATGAATAAAACAATAAAATAAATGTAAAAAGGTCTACAACTTATGGTTCTGTTTTTAGTTGCTGAGTAATCAAATCCTGGTTATGCTGCTTATGATTTTTGATAATTTAGTGACATTACCCAAAAAAAAAAAACAAGTTCCATGATGACATCCTAGACCAATGTTATAGTGCTCAGCAAAACATAGAACCCCCCCCCCCCCAAAAAAAAATAAAAAAATAAAATAATAATAATTATAATAAAAAAAATACAAAAAAAATAAATATATATATATATATACTTGGAGCTTCAAGGGAAGATTTCCCCTCCACCAGACATCAATTACCAAATGATGTTCTTATATGTGACATACACTATGCTTTATAAGTAATGCATTCTCTGCATTTACATCTTTTGATGAAGTTTTCAAGGCCTGGTGTTAAAACGAAATGTCAAAGAGCCCCTCAAGTGCTGGAAGTTATTTCTACATCCTCTTGTCTCCTAAAAAGAGTCTGTTTGCTGACAGACGGTCCCAACCCTTGCCCTCTAATTCAGTTATGCGAGACACGCCGCTAGGTCAGATTCACAGGGGTGTGAATATATTATACCATCATGCTGAGAAACGAGAATTAGCATTTTAATTTCAAAACTTTTACAGCAGAATCAGGACTGAAGAGGGTTAACCGATGTTTTAGATGATACGCATTTTGAGAAAAACTGCTTAAAGGAACAGTTCACCCAAAAATGAAAATGGTATTCATCCTCAGGCCATCCAAGATGTAGATGAGTTTATTTTTTCATCAGATTAGGAGAAATGTAGCATTGCATCACTTGACAGCATCTGAAAAAGAAAGGCATCTGCTTTTGTGAAAATACAAGTTTGGAAAAGCACGAGGTTGAAACTATTCCGTTAATAAAACACACAGTATATTGAATATATCGCATGAATTGTGCGAACAACTCACTAAATTCAGTCAAGCACATAAATGAATCTGGACCTAGAAAAAGCCAGAGTTATTCAACAGACAGTGACAATATTCCCAAAGGCTGGAACAAAGTCCTTTCTGAAGTGTCCTGTGTGCGGCAGACACTTAAAAACCTGCTGGTGGGTGTTAATCAAACGCTGAGAGATCTCAGAGCGGCCGCTGCAGAAACACACTGCTGCTGACCTGATTAACACGAGCAGGGCTTCTGGGGGATTTATTCATCTCAATAACACACAGCTCAAAGAATGAGTGACGCTCTGACAAAACACCTCATACAAACATCAGCTTTTCAAACGACTTCTCCAACAAATCAGTTCTCCACCATACGGTTACTCACACTGTGATACAGCAACGGTAACTTCATGTTAGTAACCTATCATAAAAAAAAATAATAAAGTACTTTTGTTATAATGACCGGACGATTGTGCTGAATATATTTCACCTTAATAACTAAACAAAGAAAACAGATATTATATATTTTCTAAAGAAATTTAGCATCACCAAGTGTTTTACTATTTATAATACTGCAAATTACATAAATACATTTGTATGAATAGCTTTAATGCATCCTTGCTGAGTAAAATAATCACATGAAATAATATAATAAATGAATAAATAAATAAATATAATGTAATGCTGAACAAGAGAACCACTTACATAAACAAATACATAAATTATAATAAATTATAATATAATATAAATTATAATATAACAAATAATAATAATAATAACTAAGAAGATAAATGAAATTACAATAACAAAAACTGTCACTAACAGGGTTATTAGCATTACTAAAACAAAAATATATATAACTGAAAACTATATAAAAAAACATATTTTTCTTTCTTCAACTATTTTTAAGTGTAAAAAATATTACATTAAATAGTGCTAAATAAACTAAAAATTAATAAAAAAACTATGAATACTAAAACTTAACTAAAATTACAATAAAACAGAAAACAAATTCAAAATATGAACACAAACTGTAATATTTTAGTAATGATGCTAAATTAACAATCTTCTGTTTATATATGTATTTATCTGTTATTTTAGAGTGAAACATGGCCGTGTTCTTCATCAGGTCACCCATATGTTTGAGCATATGTGTCTGTGTTTATGCTGAGCCGTCCAGGCGGTTCTGCGAGGGTTTGAGTGGGTTGCTATGAGGTTTCTAGGTGGTCTCGAGTGAAAAGCGCCCTCCGCTCTTGAGTCTCAGTGATATTTTGGTCTCAAGATTTGGCTCGGGTCCCTCCTTCAATGCAAATCACCAGTTAGCTCTTTTACCAGGGACAAACATGATCAAATTGTTCATAAAATGAATAGCACGTCAGAATTCATATTCAAACGCAGCAGGACGAGGAAAGATCGTTGAAGATCGCAGCAGCTGTCTGTGGCTTTAAGAGCAAGAGTTAAAGCGCAGAGCTCACATCCAGGCCGCTTTCTAAATGTAAGTGCCCTACATTGAGTGGTCTGCAGGGGGAACGGGCCATTTCACAGCTCTCAGCTGGCAACGGGGATCATGCGCGGCTCTGCAGGCCTTTCAGAGGAGCTCCAGTTTCTGTCCGTAACAGATGGAGGAATCAACACACTCTCAAGTCAACAGCAAATCAAAATTGACCCCGTTTACTTTCTTAATGCGCATTCCTGGTCCCACCGTGCACGATTCATCAGTTCTAGAGAGGAAAGTATAATCTTATATCATAATGTAATACTGTGCTCGGTGTCAGAAACCACTTTTATTTACAAGATCATATTTTTCAAAGCATGCAGTCCAACAACCAAACTCAATTCCTGTATGTAACGCCCACTTCTGACAACACAATCAATCCCTGACGGATAAAATCAAGTCTCGTCCTACATTCATTATAGCTGAACTTCCTGCTTCACTCAGAAAAACGTCAGATTACAGAAGAAATATGGCCTGCGGACCCTTTTTATTGTTATTTTATAAAGGAGATACTTTTGATACTAATATACATTAGAAATAAAGATATAAAATCACACCAAACCACTTAATCAAACTTTATTTATCAATATTAGTGAACAGCAATACAATATATAATATATATGCTACCATTCAAACAAATTGGGGTCAGTAAAATGTTTAATGTTTTTGAAGGAAACCACTTTTGCTCACCAAAGGTGCATTTATTTGATCAAAAATACAGTAATATTTTAAAATATTTTACAATTTAAAATAACTGTTCTCTATATGAATATATAATGTATTTTATTTCTGTGATGTAAAGCTGTGTTTTCAGCATCATTACTCCAGCCTTCAGTGTCACATGATCATACTAATATACTGATTTGATGCTCAAGAAACATTTCTGATTATTATCAGTGTTGAGACATAAATTATAAATCTTTTATAACAACATAAATATATTGACTTCACTTTCAATCAATTTAATGAATCCTTGCAGAATAAAAGTATTAATTCCTCTAACTAAAACCCTTACCGACCCCATATATTTGAATGCTAAGTACAGAAATACAATGCTAAACATGCACTTTATGAACATCTATACTACAGCATAATTCATATTCCACGGCGAGACAGGCTGTGACGCGAGACTAAGCTCTGTTTCAGCCGTGTTATCCGTCATTGGCAGGTCGTGGTGTGATGGAGCTGGGATCCGGCTCTCATTGCCATGCTTGTAGAGATAAGCACAGATTTAATTGATGTCTTCCTTAATTTGAAAGAAGTAACATCATTCAAAACTGTGTTTATCTCTATGCAGTGATTCTGTGATGTGCAGCGTGAGCCGACGTGACGTCCTGGAGGAGCTTGAGGAGCTGAGATTGAGTTTCAGTGCAGGAGAGACAACACATGATGTACAAAACAAAGCACAACAGTAAAGTATGCTTCGCAAGATACAAAAGATGCAGCCTTTTGATAATTGTGAATATAACAAGGATAAAGAAGCAGTTCACCCAAAAATGTGCTGAAAATGTCCTCACTCTCAGGTCATCCAAGACGTGGATTAGTTTGTTTCTTCATCAGATTTGGAGAAATGTATCATTACATCACTTGCTCAGTAATGGATGCTCTGCAGTGAATGGGTGCCGTCAGAATGAGAGTCTAAACAGCTGATAAAAACATCACAATAATCCACAGGATTAATTGCTGAGCAAGTGATGTAATGCGGCATTTCTCCAAATCTGATGAAGAAACAAGCTCATCTATAACATGGATGACCTGAGAGTGAGGACATTTTCATCTAATTTTAATTTTTGGGTGAACTGTTTATTTAATGCACATTTATTTGGCCACATACAATAAGTTCATATCTCAACAGTTTTCTTCACATTTCACAAGTGAACCCGAGTGATTTCCATGGTTGTCAGTACACAGTTATAAAAAAGAAACAAAGCAACGATGATTAGAGTATGTTTTACAAGAAAATGCTATTTCAGTATTTTTTACTTCAAAAATTCATGTTTAATTTGATGTGTTGCTTGCCACATCTTTGTAATTATTTTTTAAATGTGAAAACTCTTTCTACAGAAATGTCTTTTTCAGCACACATCAGATCTCACTCTCTCATTCAAGCCGAGTGTCTCTCTCTTAAAACGCAGAGCCACAAACTCAATCTTGTTCCCTCAACCCTTCTGCTACTGAAAAAAATTGTCAAAAGATTGCAAATCAAGTGAATGAAACTCTCCGGCAGCAGAGAATGATAAACTACTTTAATTATGTGTGGCTTAATCAAAACTTTCCAAACCAACACAACAAGCTTCCCGTTCGGTTAGCGGCGCGTAACGGCACGAGGATACAAAAAACCTAAAGTGGATTATTTTCCTGAATTCTCATTGGCTCTAATTTTGATTGATTATTTATTTGCATGTTTCCTCCCAATTAGGCTGGTGTTTGCGGCACGAGGCTGTAGAGACCAGGCACGAAATATAAACCACTCTAATGAGGGAGAAATGTCAGGCTTTGTGAAGATGCTGCAAACTGGAAAACTGCACCACAGATCTGTAAACGACTTGGCAATTATGGATTGTCTTTGACTACGTACTGACATTTCAGTGACTAGACTTGAATGCATAATTCACATGCTTACATGCGGCTGTTGTTTATTCTGTGATAATCACACAAAGCCTGTCAGGAACGTCAGGATCTCAGGAATACTTCACTCTGATTGTGTACAAAAACATTTGTGCATAGCGACGCTATAATACAAAAATGCTTTTTTTCATATTTTTGAAAGAAGTTTCTTCTGCTCATCAAGGCTGCACTTATTTGATTAAAAACGCAGTAAAAACTGTAAAATTGTGAAATATTATTAGAATTTAAAATAACTGTTTTCTGTTTGAGTGTATTTTAAAAAGCCATTTATTACTGTGATGCAAAGCTGAAATTTCAGAATCATACTCCAGTCTTCAGAAGCTAGCAATATGCTAAATGATTATTGCAACGGGGTTACTTTAACATGTTAACATGCTAAAATATGCTAGCAACATATATGCAAACAAGTTGCTAAATTATGCTAGAAATATGCTGGCAATGATACATCGAGTTAACAACCTGCTAATTTGTCAACAACTTGATCAATTATGGTAGTAAAATGCTAAATCATGCTATCGGTATAGTAAAACTTGTTGGCAGAGTGCCAAATACACACTGGCAATGTGCTAAAACATGATAACAACATGCCAAATCATACTAGCAACACGCTAAAAGCAATGCGTTTACTCACATTTTAGCAACATGCTAAAATATGCTAGCAACGTGCTTCATCAGGCAGGCACCATCCTAGAAACATGCTGCACCATGTTAATAAATCAGGCTAGCAACATGTTAAAATATGTTATCAGTGTTAACTTATGCCAGTAACATGTTAGCAACTCATTAAAAGATGCTAACAAAGTGCTAAATCATGCTAGAAATATATTAGCAGTGTATTGAATCATGCTAAATTGTAAACAACTTGATCAATCATGGTAGCAAAATACTAAATCATGCTATCAGCATAGTAAAATTTGCTGGTAGAGTTGCAAATCATGTTCGAAACAGACTAGCAATGCTAGTAACATCCTAGAAAAGAGCTACACCATGTTAGCAATGTGGTCATGCTAACAACATGCTAAATCTTGCTAGAAAAATACTGAAACATGCTATCAATATGCTTAATCATGCGAGCAGCATACAAAAACTGTGCCACATCATGCTAGCAACATGTTAAAATATGTTAACAGTGTTAACTCATGCCAGTAACATGTTAGCAACTCATTAAAAGATGCTAAAATAGTGCTAAATCATGCTAGAAATATGTTGGCAAAATGCAAAGGCATGCTACATGTGTTAAACATGCCAAATGCAATGTGTTAAATCATTCTAGCAATGTGCTAAATCATGCTAGCAACATTTTATTGGTTTTCTCTTACTTCTCTGAGTAAAACCTTCAAACTTCAGGCTTTTCAAATTTCAGACAAGACTTTGTTATGCCAAAATCAAAATTTGTAATCTGACTTGATCTGTTTAAAAAAAAAAAAAAACATCTTTCAGCCACAAAAGAGCTAAACATATCAAGTCATATTGGTCTCTTAATTGAGCCACACTAATCCAGATCAATCATAATATGTAAGATGGCGTCACTCAGGCATCATTTGTCATCTAGAGATGAACACACACCAGCGAATCTGCTATCAAATATTGATCAAACAATCAATGAAACATCCAGAAAAACACTGGCAAGCAAACCAACAGCGTTCACATCAATAAACCGTAATCAACACCAGTTAGTCTAGAGTTCAAGGAGTGACGCCGCTGCCAAGCAGTCTGACGGCCAGGACGACTCGGGGAGTTAAACTACATCAGCTCTGTTCTGGAAGACCTCGCAGGATTTAAACTAGTTTATAAAATTAACACCTTCCACCCCGGAGCTTTATGACAAAAGAGCAAGATGTGTCATTACTGTCAAGACACCTAATAATTAGTCATCGGGTCCTTCTGATGAGAACTGAGGCTCGAGCTTGTGTCGCTTCAGCAGGCAGGGATCTGTACGTGTGAGAAAGACAAAGGAAAGTGTTTTCTGATCAGTCCACCTCCCATCCATTTGTTCTTGTTTCATGCCAACGCAAGTCCACCCCCTGACGAGCCGCTGTCACATTCTCCCTCATTATTTACTGTAATCAAGGGCTTATTACATAATAAGTGTAGACTGAAATGACAAGCGAAGACATTGATATTTAATTATTTGGGATGAATGTTACAGACATTCGGATCAATTAATCGGGAATTGAACCCACAACCTTTTGCGCCGCTAATGCAATGCTCTACCACTGAGCCACAGGAACAATCCTATTTCATTCATTAATTAATTCATTCATTCATTCATTGTTTCATTCATTCACTCAGCCATGCATTTTTTATTCATTCATTCATTAATTCATTTTTTCCATTCGTTCATTCATTGTTTCATTGTTTCATTCATTCACTCAGCCATTAATTTTTTTATTCATTCATTCATTTTTTTTCCATTAATTAATTAATTCATTCATTCATTAATTCATTCATTTTTTTGTTTCATTAATTCATTATTTAATTCATTCACTCATTCATCCATTCATGTTTTCATTCATTCATCCATTTATTTGTTTCATTCATTCATTCATTCATTCATTCATTTATTGTTTCATTCATTGTTTCATTAATTCATTCATTCATTCACCATTCATTAATTCATTGTTTCATTCATTAATTAATTCACTCAGCCATTAATTTTTTTTTATTCATTCATTCATTTCTTCACTCATTCACTTATTCATTCATTGTTTCATTCATTCATTCATTCACTCACTCACTCACTCACTCACTCACTCACTCACTCACTCATTAATTAATTAATTCATTAATTCATTAGTTCATTCATTGTTTCGTTGTTTCATTCATTCATTCATTCATTCATTCATTGTTTCATTGTTTCATTCATTCATTGATTGATTGATTGATTCATTCATTCATTCATTCATACATCGTTCATTAATTAATTCACTCACTCACTCATTCATACACCATTCATTAATTAATTAATTCATTCATTGTTTCATTGTTTCATTATTTCAATGTTTCATTAATTAATTAATTCATTCATTGGTCCATTCATTCACTCACACAATAGTTTCTAGTTTTGTGTCCAATAAGTAACCCATTTAAGAATTTAAATTGCTCAAATAAATAAATAATAAATAAATAAATAAATATATTTCTTATAAAAAATAAGTTTATAAAAATATAATTATAAAATATTTTTTTTAAAATTGTCAATAAAAAATTGTAAAGACAAATTAAAATAATATATAATAACAAAAAAATGACCATAATATAATAAAAAATATGAAGTTGCTTAAATAAATAATATAAAATAAATAATAATAATAATAATAATAATAATAATAAACAAACAATTAAATAAGTGAAGGGAAAAATTCAATGATAACAATTTTTACATATGAAATGATTAAATACAATTTTGTGAAGATGCACCCGAAAAACTACAATATGTGCATCTGGGAAAGAAGAAAAGCTTGAAAATGTTAAATAAATTATGCATGCAAATTAATAAAGAAAGAAATAGATTAATTAATTAATTAGAAATACACAATATGTAATTAATGACAGAAATATATAGGCAAACATAGAAATAACTAATACTAACTATAATAACAAAAATGTAAATCAATCAATCAATCAATCAATCAATCAATCAATCAATCAATCAATCAATCAATCAACCAATCAACCAATCAGCAGAAGGATAGTCTGCAGAGCTACTACTAGCAAAGCTGAATGGTCATTCATAGGAGTCATATGTGACCTTGAACTAAATGAAGCATTACGTATGCGAGCATCTGGCGTAATCTATCTGCTGTAATAAATGACAATCGATTGCTTGGGACATTCTTTTAAAAGCTCTTCCCAACAGCTTGCCAAACGGCCCGAAGTAAAAGCTTTTTAAAAGCCTCTCACATTTGCGCATGACCTTCCCGTTACGTGCCTTTCCAAAAACGGCTCTTTTTAAATAAGCCAGGTTATCGGTCAACCGCGTACGGCGTCTGGTAAGAGCCGATTGATTCGTGAGGCCTAATCGAGTGTCTCCACGCCACCTCATCGACACGGAGGCATGGAGCTAATTAACTCTGGCTTTGGGAACGCGGCAAAATCCGCACGTGTGACTGGCAGAAACATCCAGCGAGCGTCTCCTGGCATTTATTATGAGTCGTTTGATTTATGTCCCACTATCAGGCTCTCCGGAGCACGCATTCGTCCCGGACAGACACACGATGATGGAGTGGAGCGGCTGGACAAGGAGCTATACGACACTATTGATTATCTGCCTGTATTAGCGCAGCCGCCCATAGAGAAGAGAGACTCTTAGCGCTTCTCGAACAACACAAGCACTCCAGCCCAGGTAATATCAGCCATTAATTAAAGGCTGCTGGCAGCAGACCAAGACTTTTGTCTGAGAAAGTGCCATTGAAGCACCTTTATTAGCATATTGAGGGAAATAATTGGCATCTGGCGCTGTGGAGTGGCTCGCTGCGGCGACGGTCATCAGGGCCCGACGTGTTTAAGACAAACAATTTAGAATTTAGAAATTGACAGTAAATTTGAAGAATACTTAGAAAAATCAAATAACAATACATTTGAATATGAAATTTTGAAGTCTAAAATTAAAAAAATATCAAATATATTTTTCTAGTAAAACATACTTAATCTTTGTTGTATTTAAAAAATAAAATAATGAACATTTACAGTGTACAATTACAACATTTAGTTATGTGTTAGTTTTTAAATGACAGGAAATGATATATATATATTTATAATTATTATTAGGCCTACATTTATAAATATTTTAATTAAATTGTTAATGTATTATGGCTTCATTTGATTACCAATCTTTAAAAATAAATTTGTATTTAATCCTAAATGTAAAAAATAAAAACAGACAACATGTTTTTTCTGAAAAATAAACAGAATCAACCAAATTTTGCCATAGGTTACATATATGAAGTTTCTATACTTCTATTGTAGAAACTTAATTTCCTGTAAAGCTGCTTTGCAACGATTGTATCATAAAAAAACGCTATACAAATAATCTTGAATTGAATTGAAAAAAAAACTTTTTAAATCAATACAATTTTACTAAATAATTAAAGAAAATTCCATAAAAATTATAGCATATACACTGAACAAAATTATAAACACAACACTTTTGTTTTTCATTTCATTTCATTTCATTTGAAACAACCTGATCAACTCTATGTGAAGAAGATGTGTTGCACTGCATGAGGCAAATGGTGGTCACAACAGATGACTAGATTTCGGACCCCCCCAATACAGTAAAACTGCACATTTTAGAGTGGTCTTTTATTGTGGCCAGTCTAAGGCACACCTGTGCAATAATCATGCTGTCTAATCAGCATCTTGATATGCCACACCTGTGAGCTGCTCACTAACACAGATTTAGACAGATTTGTGAACATTATTTGAGAGAAATAGGCCTTTTGTGTACAAGTCTTAGATCTTTGAGTTCAGCTCATGAAAAATCGAGGAAAAAACAAAAGTGTTGCGTTTATAATTTTGTTCAGTATAGCATGGAATTTCGGGAAAAATAAAACTGAATTTTAGATTTTAACGCAACAATTAAATAAAATCAAAATCAAACAAAACTCAGTTTCTGAAAAAAAAGACATTTCACAGGGTCCTACAAAATAGTAATACATTATTAAATTGTTAAAGTTTTATTAATTTAATCAATTAAACATTATTTATAAGTAATTATGTTTAGTTACACATTTAAAATGGTATACAGAAAAATGTTTACTGACAAAAATTTAGGGAAAAATAACAGATTTCATAGAACCCTAACTTAAAAAAAACAACTTTTGATAAAATATCATTAAATTGTTTTTACTAAAATTTAAATTAACCTCTAAAATTTAATCCAGGAACAATTAATATAGGGGAAATAATTAATCCAGATAAATTAAAACGAGAGAAAACAAAATTGGGGGGAAAAAATAAACGTAAAAAAAAACAGATTTCATAGCACCCTATTTAAAGCGTCTGCAGTGCTGCAGCTGGGAGTTTGTCTTAATAAAAACACACCGTGAAGCTCCTTAAGCTAACAATGACAGCTGCTGGGTGGTCTGTGGTGAAACAGATGTGAGAAACGTGTTCGTTTGTGTTCAGACGAGCAGCGTTTCTTCGCCTAAGACCATAATCAAGCGCTAAACACTTAATTAGCCGCCAGCGGCATCTCACATAAACAAACATGAGCGTCTGATTCAACATGACTACAGTCTTACTCTCTCCAGACAGAGCTCTGGACACATTCATGACTACCTGTGATTCCGACACCAATAATTATTCATAATCACCAATAATGATAAAACGAGTCATTTTAGTTCCTGAGAAAACACAACAGCTTTGATGTGAAAACACTTGTTGATCAGCTATTGTGTTTGTGTCACCGAATACAATGTTTAATTTGAATAAAAAGCAGCTGTGCTTTAGTTTTAAAGTTTGTTTCAATAACAAATCCAACTAACAAAAATGAGTTCAAAGAATGTTTTATTAACATTACCAATTGAATTTATTAACTTTATTAACATCAAGTTTTGAAAAACACTATTTATGAATGTTCTCTGAATGTTCAAATGTCCAGTTTATTTATTTATTTAAAGTTTTAAAGCATTTTCTTTCTTGGTTATACGGACATTAAGACAACATTCTCTTTGATAATCTTCCAAACATTATGGGAACGTTACTTGAATGTTCTCTGAACGTTCTGAAACACATAGTAACATTTATAAAACGTTTCTTGAACATCCAACGGAAATTTTAAATAACATGTTTAAGCTAATGTCTTGAGAATATTGTGTAAAACCAGGGGCGTTGTCTAGTGTCTAGAGGGTGGGCACGGGGTGGCACCGCCCCCCCCCCCCCCCCCCCCTCAAAATGTGCTTGGCCCCCCCTGTAATGCCCCCCCAAAGCCACACGACTGAGCATAGTATAACAATCTGCAGTGCGGGAGCAGTCTGGGTGCATTTAAAATCTCACATGCTGCCGCTGATGTCCATACATTAATAAGCAGCATAGCATCGCTTGAAGTAAAACCTACTGAGAAGAACCACACTTGCTCACTGTCTGGTTCGCTACCAATCAGTTCCCGAATACGATACCATTGGATCCAGAGTGCTGTCAATTACACAGCTCAAAGGAGAAGCGTGATTTGCCAGGCTGCAGACCATGTCTCTGTTCATTGTAAGTATTAAATTAATATAATTATAGGCCCGTTGAAAAGCTGTTGAAATGTTTGAAAGCTCCTTAGAGTTTGTGCTTATTTGTGTTGCCGCGATGCACCAGCACTGCTTAAAATAGAAATTGTTATGTTACGTTTCTTCCTGTTGTTTCAAAGATTAAAGGCAACAATCACGTTCCCAACTAGTCTGTAGTAACGCTGTGAACGCTAAAATGTGGGTTTGATAATGTTAGCGTTCTGACACTTGGGATTTTAAGATGTAGAATAGTAAACACTGCTTGTATTGAATAAAACACAAAGTTTTTGCATTTGTAGTGTTTACATTATTTTTTGTTTAGTTTGCAATTTCCAAGAACAGCTTCACATTAAATGATTTTGTCCTTTAATCGGATTATAAATATGGCTGTAAATATACTATTTGTGTAATATTGATGAATTAAGTTAGTTGTTTTGAACAGAATTGTGTAACAAAAATGTATAAAGGAGACAAAGGCACAGCAGCAATACATCCAAGCTTTCTTCAAGAAGAAACCATGTCAAAGACAGGTAGAGAAGTGCAGTGCAGGTTAGAGCCAATCCGCCCGGCAGGGGCAAGTAGGCCAGCAAATTAGCCCTGAACCTGGCAGCACGGGTCAGAGCCGGCCAGAGAGGGCCACACCAGCACCCATCTATCCGCAGCAGACAGATCATGAGCAATTTTTACAAAAATTCACTAAACACCGTCTGTTTGGACAATGAAAGTAGTTGAGAACAAGCATTGTCCGTTCAGTGGTTTTTATTTATAAAAAGAAATTAGTTGTCCAGGCACTTGTGCAGTGCCCTTTTTCTGTCATCCCACTAGTGTTGGGGCACATGACTTTTCCCATGGGCCCCCCTTGACTGGATCTTGCCCCCCCGTGCTATACAATTAAAAAAATCCTAGAATCGCCCCTGCATAAAACCAGAGAACTCTCTTCCCTGTTAGCTGGAACATACCTGATTAAAATTAACGGGTCTTTTATTTCTTTCCCTGAGGCATAATTATCGGCCAAAGCCTTTGCAGCATGTTTTTACAACAAGGCTCACGTACAGATCAAGTAAAATGTGGTTTCTCATGATAGGAGTCTTTAAAAGTGAGGAAGACTGAAGCGAGAGTTTGAGGTATCATTCAGAAAGTGAGTCCGTGTCCATTAACCGAAGGGCCACTCCAGAGCCGCTGATACAGAGACACGACGGAGTCAAAGAGCCAGAAAATGAGAAAATGTAGGAGAGCGCTGAAGCGTGGTACAGATACACACAGCTGACTGCAGGATATGCAGAGAGAAGATCGACAATGCTCATGATAGAAAATAAATATATGAAACCCTCACTAAAGTGACTCAACGAAACCATTCAGTCTGTCTGTCAAACCCCGAACTACCCAGTGATGACTATAAATCCATTAGTAATGACCAATCAGATCACCCCAGCAACTGCCTAGCAACAGCTTAACCATACAACTCCTAAGCAATGCCTTAGCAACCAGCCACAACAACTAGAAATCACCTGATCAGAACATTCAAACAACTGCCCAGCAACAGCTTCATTACAGAACTCCAGCATTCTAAACAGAACATGATGATAACAACACCGAGAGCCAATCAGAATCCACCCAACTTTAAAGAGCCACAGATGACAAAACTGCAGCGGGCAGTAATTATAAACAAAAAGTTATTGTGCATTAGTATGGATAATATTTTAGTTGTATCAGTCTTGGCAAGAGCAAGGCTTAACACTCAAAATTTTCACCACAAAAATGGTCAAAACAACAAAAAACATTTCAAATAAAAGTCTCAGAAAAATACATTATACATTTTTTATTAAAAAAATACTATATATTTACAACAAATCATTTGTTTTTAGTTAAATTTTCTTTAGCAATATTTTGAATTGTCAAATATAAGTCTCAGAATCATTTATATAAATACTTTACATTTTTCATTAAACATTTTAATAAAACATTTTAAAACTATAACAATATATTTCTAACAACTAATTTGTTTTATTAACATTTTTCAGTAGCAATATATTTAATTGCCAAATATAAGTCTCAGAAAATTACATTTATATTTTTTATTAATTATTTGATTTAAAAAAGTAAAATTGAATAAATAAATAATATATTTACAACAAACAATTTGTTTTTAGTAACATTTTCTTTTAGCAATATATTTAATTGCCAAATATATCTTTAAAACCTCACTTATATTTTTATGAAACTTTTTAATGAAAAACAAAAATGTATAATTAATGCTTTTAATTGCTGAAAAATTCTAAAGTTATAACACAAATATGACAGCCACAAATTCAGTCTCACTTCACAAATTCATTCAAATTCATTCATTCATAAAATCATTTTCTTTCCACTCTTTCGCTTTGAAGATCAACATAAAGACTCTTTTATCACACAATCCCATCTGTGCTGTGAAGATCTGGCCCATCTGACACCTGAGATGAATGGATAAACACATGGCTCTGTGTGATTTCATCTGTTACTGCATTCATCTGACCGCGTCCCCAGGAGTCAAACACCTTCACCGGACACACGACACGCAGTAATGCACCGATCGCTGTGCCGAGCTCAATCCGACGGGCCGCAGATATCAGGATGCACACGGCAGGAGAGGTCAGATCTCAGGAGAAACGCTCTGAAACGCTCGTCTGATAACGCCTGCTATTTCAGGAGGGACGCCGTATGCTGCATGGTAACATATTTCATCTGCGCTTTCCAGAAACAAACATCTCTGATGCAACCTCGACCATACGTTTAAACATGGAAAGACAGCCAAGGACTGATTTCACACCACTGAAGCTGAAAAATCACAAATGAGGTCTCTTTAATATCTCCATTGCTTCTGCTGGACAACAATAACAATAAATGTAGAGAGAATGGAGATGCTTGTCTAAAAAAAACAAAATAAATCTCTCGTCGTCACCCCACCAGAGTTTCAGAAGTGATCTGATATTATATTCATATTAGTCAATATACTAAAGTCAGTAAACGTGTCAATTATTTCTCAACAAATTCTCAAACTGAGATCTGAACCAAGCTCTCCATATTACTGTCAACAATATCTCATTTGTATCTATTTTTATTTCTCCAACTATTTATTTTATTTTAAATTGGGGTTTTAAAAAACAATGTGATTATAGTCCAATAATAGAATTAAATGCTTTTTACAAGCAGTTTAAAACCACATTTAAAATAGTGAAGAACATTAGACAAATGATTCTTAAAACAGTACAATAAACATTATACAATAATTCATTATTTCATTTTACAATTATAAATAAACTGAATTTTATTTTTATAGTTCATTGATAGAATTAAATGCTTTTTAAAAGCTGTTTAAAAACAAATAAATAAAATTAGACAATTAGACAAATGTTTCGTACAATATTACATTAAACATTATACAGTATACAATACATTATTAAATATTAATAATTGTAAGCAACTTGCTAAATTAAATTAATTAAAAATGCTATCATACACACACATAAAGGTATATAACATATCAGTTTTGTATTATTTTATTTAACAAAGGAACATAACATTTATCAAAAGTGTTTGTAATATTAATTTACAATGTTACAAAAATAATACATTCTTTTATTTTGAACTTTCTGTTCATCAGAGAATTCCAAAAAAGCACCATAATCAATAATAAATGATAATTGAGCAGTAAATCAGTATATTAGAGTGATTTCTGAAGATCATGTGACACTAAAGACTGGAGTAATGATGCTGAAAATACAGCTTTGATCACAGAAATAAATTACGTTTTACAATATATTCACACAAAAACAGGTCTTTTTAAAATCATGAAATATATTTCGACTTCTTTCAAAAGGTTTCCAAATGTGTTCTGAACTGTAGTGTACATCATACCATACTGTATCTTGAATAAGGAAAAACATTAAGACAGATACATTATTAAAACATAATACAACCAATAACTCCCATACGTTGCTCTGGAGATGAAAGAGCAACCTCTGAGCAATAAAAGTTGATATACGGCACAGATATCTCTATACGGGTCACAGTGATCTGCAATGCAGTGCCTCTGATCTAGAATCCTGAATCGCTGATGCTGGGGCGACTTCACACGCTTCTGAAGGATA
>QVTF01020771.1:0-37500 GCA_003573665.1 Oxygymnocypris stewartii
TTTCTCTCTCTTTCTCTTTCTCTTTCTCTTTCTCTTTTCTTCTCTTTCTTTCTCTTTCTCTTTCTCTTTCTCTCTCTTTCTCTTTTCTTTCTCTTTCTCTCTCTCTCTCTCTCTCTCTCTCTCTCTCTCTCTCTCTCTCTCTTTCTCTTTCTCTCTCGTGCTTTTTCCCAGCATGCCGTTTCCCGCTAATCCCTGCGGTTGGAATCGCTGTCAGTTTAAGCCGGTGGAGTATGAATCTGCGCTCACGACCCGTTTCAAGCCGTTTTAATCCTGCCAGAATATCTGCAGCATAATTCATGCACTTCCTCACTTTCACCCAATGAGCACGTGCTGCATGTGTTTACTAGATATATTACAAACCTGGCAGATAAGCTAACAATTAGACCGTTTTATAGTAACTGATAAATAGCCAATGTTAAAATATAGGCTATTTTTTGCTAAATAAAATTTGTATTATTTGCAAAACAAATTCTAAATAAATCTAATGAGTCTTTTTACAAGTAAATTTAGGCATTGCAACATTATAGTGAACAGTATGACAAATGGATTTTGTTTATTTTATTAATATTGTTATTATTTAGGGATTTGTTCAATATTGTTTGTAAAATATGTTTTTAAACATTTTTAGATCCCCTAAAACTTTATTAGAGAAATTTAAATTCTATATTTTTTTTATAAGTTACAATTAGGCAGTTTTATGGTACTATCCGATAAATGGCCAATATTAAAATATACTATTTTGTCTAAATAAAATGTGTATTATGAAATTTTGGCTAAATAAATAAATAAAATAAAACATTATAAACTAAAATAGTAAATTACTAGTGAATTTAAGCATCACAACATGAAATTGTATAGTACACCAAACTGATTATTATTATATTTTTTGTTATGGATATTATTTATTTAGATATTTGCTAAATGTTACTTCTAATAGCATTATTAAATATATATATTTTTTTTTTAAACAAATTTAAAGTGAGCATTATTTGGTGGCTGCATATGTGCTACATTTTTATTAGAGATAAACTTTAAAAAACAATAATAAATAAGATAATATTAACATCAATTAATGCTAATAATCAATAAATATTCAATATTAAAATTTGTATTTTGTATGAATGTATATTGTTTACATATTTTTTTATAAATAAATTAGCACAAAAAACTAAAATAAGTAGTTTTATGAGTAAAAAAGTGTTTTTTGTTTATAATAAATTAGACATTTGTGTAATAATGCTCAATAACTCAAAAGTATAATAGTAGCTTTAATGCATTAATTAAGCCTTTCAGATTAAGTTTAATGAGAAAGAAAAGTACATTTTATAATAATAAATACAGGAGTTTGTGTGGCTTTGTTGAGTTCACAGCGGCTCTGAAACAATCCTTGACAATCAAGGTCTTAAACATGCAGCCGCTCCTCAAAGACACAGAGTTTACCTGAAAAAGTTTTTCTTTAAGCAGTATCTAGTCTTTTTTAGTGGAAAGTCACAGTAAACTAATTATCCAGCGCACCGGCTGACCTCTGCATTTAGATGCATGTTTGGCCTGTTGTTCTGGAAATGTGCCGACAGAACGGTGAATTTGCTGGCGGCTCTTCTAGCGTTTGACCTCGTCACACTTGTTCGGTTTGCAGAACAAAGAGTGCAGCAGTTTTACTGTAAACACACACGAGCGTCTGCATTATTCGGTCAGAGGACAAACACTGAGATATCGAGACATACAGATATACAGCACATGGCTAAAGTAGCAGATTTTCTGGATATTTTTAACATAATGATGCCACATATAGTAGTTCAAAATATAATTTTAAATGCAAAATAATGCTTTGTATTAGTTTATTAATAATGACATTAAAGACATTTATAATGTTTCAAAATGCTGTTCTTCTGAACTTTATATTAATCAAAGAATTCTGAAAGAGTAATAATACTCGCAATAATATTCGCAATATTACTGTATTTTTAACCAAGTGACTTCATGTGATTCTTAGCTTCATTTGTTTTATCAGAATTGTAAATTCTGTTATTTTAGCAGATGTATGCTATCTATTGTGCTCATGAAGTCAATTCTTTCTGGAAGAACTTCTGTCAGATTATCTATAAGGAATGAAATCAAAGTTTTTTCCAAGATGATAGATCATTAGCATGTTTTGAGGTCATGTGACTACACTTTTGAAGCATTTATTGTGAAATAAGGGTTTGTGTTTGACATTGTGTTTTGTAAGGAATATCATGTAGAATATACTGTAGTGTGTTCTGAGCAGTATCAACTAAGCAGTACACTAGTATTCATTTCTGAACATTGCAAGAGAAAGTATCCATCACTTTAGTAATCATCTGCTGCTGATACGCTTTGATTCTGTACACCAGAGGTCAAAGGTCACGGGCGGCCACATTAAAGCAGTTCTGGAGGTTAAGTGCTCCTCTCAAGGGCTAAAAGCGGAGCATAATAGTTCTGATCTTCTTGATAGCACTGGTATTGTTTAATAGGGTATCACTTCAGGCCGTGTCCCATTTCTTTGGTCACTCAGGACAGTCTGAGCCTGTTAGAGATTCATCATCAGACAAGAGAGAAAAAAAGAGGCTCTAAAGAACCATTTTACTCAGTTTGAACTTTGAACGCTTTCTAAGCGTCTCTCCGGCTCCACAGACGGCTGTAGGACGGACGGTGATGTGATTCTGGGTCGAGGGAGACTCTGGGGACGTTTGCTGTCATACAGCCGTCTGCTTCCTCATTAGTCTGTGCAAAACTTCCTCAAGGACCTTCATCGGGACGGCGTCTATGAGTGCTTCTCACCCACACACATGCAAACCCTCACACATAATAATTCTGAAATGAATGAATGAATGATGCACTTATATAGCGCTTTATTGTATATTGTTGTACACCCAAAGCACTTTACAATCATGTGGGGGGGGTCTCTCCTCAACCACCACCAGTGTGCAGCATCCACTTGGATGATGCGACGGCAGCCACAGGACAGCTACATGTGGAGAGGAGAGAGAGTCATAAAGCCAATCAAGTGTATGCGCTCACCACACACCAGCTACAGGTGGAGAGGAGAGAGAGTCATAGAGCCAATCAAGTGTATGCGCTCACCACACACCAACTACAGGTGGAGAGGAGAGAGAGACATAGAGCCAATCAAGTGTATGCGCTCACCACACACCAGCTACAGGTGGAGAGGAGAGAGAGACATAGAGACAATCAAGTGTATGCGTTCACCACACACCAGCTACAGATGGAGAGGAGAGAGAGACATAGAGCCAATCAAGTGTATGCTCTCACCACACACCAGCTACAGGTGGAGAGGAGAGAGAGACATAGAGCCAATCAAGTGTATGCTCTCACCACACACCAGCTACAGGTGGAGAGGAGAGAGAGACATAGAGACAATCAAGTGTATGCGTTCACCACACACCAGCTACAGATGGAGAGGAGAGAGAGACATAGAGCCAATCAAGTGTATGCTCTCACCACACACCAGCTACAGGTGGAGAGGAGAGAGAGACATAGAGACAATCAAGTGTATGCGTTCACCACACACCAGCTACAGGTGGAGAGGAGAGAGAGACATAGAGCCAATCAAGTGTATGCGCTCACCACACACCAGCTACAGGTGGAGAGGAGAGAGAGACATAGAGCCAATCAAGTGTATGCGCTCACCACACACCAACTACAGGTGGAGAGGAGAGAGAGTCATAGAGACAATCAAGTGTATGCGTTCACCACACACCAGCTACAGATGGAGAGGAGAGAGAGACATAGAGCCAATCAAGTGTATGCTCTCACCACACACCAGCTACAGGTGGAGAGGAGAGAGAGTCATAGAGCCAATCAAGTGTATGCGCTCACCACACACCAGCTACAGGTGGAGAGGAGAGAGAGTCATAGGGACAATCAAGTGTATGCGCTCACCACACACCAGCTACAGGTGGAGAGTAGAGAGAGTCATAGAGCCAATCAAGTGTATGCGCTCACCACACACCAGCTACAGGTGGAGAGTAGAGAGAGTCATAGGGACAATCAAGTGTATGCGCTCACCACACACCAGCTACAGGTGGAGAGGAGAGAGAGTCATAGAGCCAATCAAGTGTATGCGCTCACCACACACCACCTACAGGTGGAGAGGAGAGAGAGTCATAGGGACAATCAAGTGTATGCGCTCACCACACACCAGCTACAGGTGGAGAGGAGAGAGAGTCATAGAGACAATCAAGTGGATAGGGATTAATACATTTGGGAAATAAATGTGATGTAATAGTCCAATTGAAAACGACTAATTGTCATAAATAAATAAACAGCATGTGCTTTATGGTTCTCAGGATTGTCCCACAGAATTAAATAGATTAAGTTAATCTATTAAACTGATATTTCCTTAGTAAATTTATTCTACATCAAATTCAAAATATAATTTAAAAGTATTATACATATATATATGTATAAAATTAAATGTATACAAGATTAAAAATAATATATGACATGATATTTATTGCACTTATTTACCTATTTTACTCATCGATTAATTAGTGTTTAGTGAGAGAGTACATGTCATGTCCATTGAAAAGCATATATACGTACACTATATATGGAAGTTTAGTAATATTAATTTAGCTTTCATATATACATTTTTATGTTACTATTTTTATTGTGTGTTTGCAATCTTTTATATGAAATAGAGAGTTATTAATAAAATATGAATAAAATAGAATGCATTTTTCACCGGATTTATTTCTTTATTTTAGTATTTGCTCAGACAGTACATCACACATTCCTGAAATGTTACCAGAATAATGTCTGATCTGATGATTTGATTTGGCTGACTATGTGTGAAAATTGTTTTTATAAAACCTGCACAATTCAGTAGAAACCACAATTAAATATTGCTGCACTGATCAGAAAATTAAGTTTATCATATAAATATGCTTTGCAAAATATTCACTTGCTGTGGCGTTCTTTTTGAATCGCAGTTTCTTCAATTCTCTTCCATCCGTCCCAGCTTCAGTTCAGCACTGTTGAAACTCAGAATTCAGCTGAACCCTGTGACCTTTTTCAACTCTATCTGTAAGAGTTTAGCACACGTCAGCTGTTAGTGTGCATGAGAGCAGAATGTGTACCGATGCTGTCAGACGCTGACCGTGAGAGAAGCGAGACACTCAGCTGTCGGTGCGGGGTTTGCTGCAACAAACCACAGGTGAGACAGACAGTCAGCGGTCATGTTTAGTGTCAGTTCACACAGAGTTCAGGGGGTTTGGGGTTTGTTTGTGACTCTGTGTGTCTTTACTGAATGAAGAAGAGATTATTAATCATCCTTGCCGCCTGGACAACATCTATTATTCTCCAGTAGCTTTTTGTATGAAGAGCTAACAATGATTCCCCATTCAGTGCTGAACATCAAAGGCACTGTGTGCATGTGAATGGATGTCTGCCTCCACCTCTGCACACGTCTGCATCTGTATTCACCTGGGTCACTCAAACGCTCTGCATCATCCTCATCAGTATGTGCGTCTCGCCTCCTCTCTCTGTCTCTCTCTTTCTCTCGATGCTAATAGGAGACGCTTGCCACATTGTCCTCAGATGCTGGTCTCTGCGTGAGGTGAGAATCTCCAGGGATCTCACCGTGAGGGATTGTCACAATAGCAATCTCTCTTATGCTTTGTGATATTTCTTTCATATGCACCCTTCATCGCTTGCTGTTTGGATGTTCGATGTTCAGCTCAGATGTTTAAATGGCGTAGGGCTGCAAAAACCAAAGTCAATTCATTTGGACCTGAAAATGCAATTTGACAAACAAAAGACTAAAGACTTTTGGTTTAGACAGTTCGTTAAATGTATTTTAATGATTAGATAAGATCAGGGGTTCCCAACTTGTCAGATGAAGCCCTGTAACTTATAGACATAACCAGTGTTTAATAACTTGCATAATTTTTTCCCTCAAATTCAGAAGCACAGTTTGCAAATTTGCAAATGTAGATGACTATTTGTGAATATATATAAAGCTAAACAGTACAACACACAGCAGGATTTGTAGTTAGGAGAATTTAAAAAGGGAGAATCAATAAATTATGAATAATATGCTGCCATTGTGTGAATAATATCTAATCATATAATCCATAAAATTAACTGTAATATGATTACATGCATTTTAAAATGTAATTTACTGTAATTACAGGTACATAATTTTGTAATCTGATTACATGTAATCATTAACTAACCAGCACTGTATAAATACTCTGCATATAGAGTATATATATATTTAATCGCACGTTCAATTACCATATTTTTACATTTATATGACCCTTTCCTATCTTATGCTTACTTTAATCTTTTAAAACATTATTTTTTCTTTGTCTTGTATTTTCATTTAATTATGCTATTAAAAGTGATCTTTAGAAATAAAATAATAATATCCATAATAAAAAAATTACAAGATTTGTTATACTCTGTATTATATGTTTGTGATGCCTACATTTACGTTCATTCTTTAGCAGTTTATTTTATTAATTTAGTCAAAATCGTGTACATTTTGAACATTATTTAGACAAAATATAAAATTTTAAAATTGGCCATTTCCCCATAAAATATGCAGCACATGATTTAGATGTTAGCATCCATTAACGCTCACTTTAAGTTAATCGTTTAAAAGATTTTTTTTATTTACTTTCATTTTTAATTGAATAACGTTAGTAGAAGCATCTCAAAATAATAATATTGATAAGAAAAAAATAAAATATATGTTTGTCATACATAATGTCACGGTTCATGGATCTGTGTGCTCATTCTGTGTTCGTCTATGTCAGTGGTGGTCAGTAACGAAGTACAACTACTTCGTTACTGTACTTAAGTACATTTTTCAAGTATCTGTACTTTACTGGAGTAGTTTTATTTTGAGTAACTTTTACTTTTACTTCACTACATTCCAAAGCATAAGATCGTACTTTTTACTTAACTACATTTCATAAAACATATCGTTACTCACGTGATACATCACGTGGTCCGAGACGCAGACGCGGGTGTCTGATTCATGAACAAACTGATTATTTTCAATGAACCTGTTCAATCGGTTCGCAAATCGCAACAAATGATTCATTCACGAACTGCAATGATCCGATTGCAGCTGTTCTTGAGTCGAAAACTCACTGATTCAAATGATCCGTTTAGAGCGAGTCTTCTTCAGTGAACTGAACTCACGAGTAAAGAACCGGGAGATCTTGTGAGCGCGCGCTACTGATGCTGTGAAAAGTAAGTTACTAATGTCGTTTTTTAGGATTAATTATTGTAACTGAAAATAATATTTAGGTCAAAACTGTCAGTGAACTAAATCTGCTGTAAAGGGTGATCTATTAAGCCACTGAAATGCTTGAATGCAGACAGATCGACATCAGTGTCTCTAACGTTATGTTTTAGGTCAAAAAACAAAACATTAAAATAACACCGATTAAATACAATAACTCCTGCACGTTCATATTCCCCGCTGCTGTAACGTTAGCAGTTTTATTAAAATGCTATGCATTTAGACCTATGTGACCTCTGTTTTTGTATTGTTATCAACAGTATACATTTTTATATTGTTCAGATCAACTAACGTTAGCCGAGTAGACAGATATGAATGTTATTCATAACCATACTGAAAATAAGTAAATATTGTTAGCGAATGCTAGCTGTCTAGCTAACAAGCTTGCTGGTGCTAAGTTGAGGAAATTTTAGATATAAAGTCCAAATATCTTTATTCAGCCACCTAGATAGATTAGATCTGAAGGGAAAAGAAAGGACGTGATGTTCAGAACATAACTACAGTAATTATCAGAGTGGGAAGTGATGATGCCATCTGGGGGCATTTGGCCAGGGGTGTTTTTACACCACAGACAAGGTTTGAGAAGAAAAAAATTCATTATGAAAATATAATTCGATTTTCCTTAAAATGTTCTTCCTAATTTCAGGCCTAATTCTCATGTCATATATAACTGACGTTCTGCAAAAACTAAAACTTCTAAAACACTTTTTTCTTCCTGGTGAAGATTAGATGGTGAAATATTGTTTGTTTATTAATTCATTTATTTAATAATGGCCATTTATAGTTTATCACCATAACACTGGCTAATTTGGTAACAGCTTACAATAATGCCCCATTAGTTAATTGCATCGACTAACATTACTTATTAAAAACTGATATTTTTCCTGACTCATCTGCCATCTTTGATGTATTTTTTCCGCGCAAGGCATTTTTTGAGCACAGCATGCTCTGTCTTTATTCCGCTCACTAGGTTTTGTAACAGAGCTACTATGTGAAATTTGAGTAAAGCGGTACAGTATGGCAGTACAGTATGTGAAGTTTCTGCCGCAGAAAGCAGGAGCTCTTCAGCGAAGGTCAAACTCAGCGTTCATCTCGATCTGATCTTTCCTGTGACGATCCGTGCCTCCGTTCGCCTCCTCGCTCTTATTCATGCTGTTGCTATTGGAAATGCAGAGCTTCTGGCTCTAAGTGAGTGCAGCGCTCAGGTAATCAGGTATTCTATTGGTAACGCTGTCGCTGTGATAACTCTGTCAGTGTGGCCATGCTTGTTAAAGACTCGGAGCGTCTCCGGCTGTGTCTCGCCCCTGAGAAACGCCTGGAAAGCCAACAGACAGATCCTACCGCCCTGCGTGGATTAGTTACTCACCTACTCTAAGTGTTGTCCTTTTTCATGTGTGTGTCTGACGAGATCTTTTTCACACACCCACCTTTTTTTCTCAACGCTAAAGATAAAACTTGTTTTCACATGTCTTCCGGGAGAGAGAAGATGAAAATGTTTTCTCCTGAATATCCTCAGGGAAAATCAAAACAGAAGCAAATGTGTTAGTTGCTGATGTGCAAAGTATTTTGTAATCCGCAGATTTGATCTTTATCTATATACACATCTGAGTATAGTCTGAGACGCTGTTGAGATCTCACTTGAAAATCTAGTTAAGACTAAGATGTAGGACACTTCCACAAAGTCTCCATTTGATCTCAATAATATCAAAGAGAAACTAGATGAAAAAGTTTGTGAACAAACTTTGAAGTTGGCTTGAGAAAGTCTGACCTTTTATTGATTAGCATGTTGCTAGCATGAGTAGCATGATTTTAGCATGTTGTTAGCATGATTAGCATATTGCTAGCATGTTCTAGCATTATTTTAACATGATTAGCATGTTGTTAGCATGATTAGCATGTTGCTAATGTTGCTAGCATGATTTTAGCTTGATTAGCATGTTGTTAGCTTTATTAGCATGTTGCTAGCATGATTGTAACATGTTGCTAACATGATTAGCATGCTGCTAGCATGTTGCTAGCATGATTAGCATGTTGCTAGCATGATTTTAGCATGATTAGCATGTTGTTAGCATGTTGCTAGCATGATTTTAACATGATTAGCATGTTGCTAGCATGATTTTAGCATGTTGCTACCATTATTAGCATGTTGCTAGCATGATTAGCATGTTGCTAACATGATTTTAGCATGTTGCTAGCATGATTAGCATGTTGCTAACATGTTGATAGCATGTTTCAAGCATGATTAGCATGTTGCTAGCATGATTTAGATACATTAGAAATAGTATTAGATTGAGTGGAAGCTTAAATTAGTTTGAATTGGATAGAATTAGTACATAGAAGGGAAGTCTGATTGAGTCTAATGGTCTTCAGTCTGTTTAGATTTGAATTTTGACAGTTGGAGTTTGAATAGTCTTGGCTCATCTGAACATTCCGTCAGTGTAAGTCTATGGGATTTTTATGATTTTTAATCTTCAGTTTTATGAAAATCATAAGTCTGATCAGTTAGAAAAGATATAGCAACGCGAGTCAGAACAGTCTGAAAACCTGGGCTGAGTTTGGAGTCTGTAGAGTTAAAGCTCTAGGAGGAGATAGAATTGCAAATTTGTAGGTTAGGATTTCAATAAGTTGGCTTTCACAAGCCAACTTAACTAAGAAATCATGATGGAGTTCTCAGTTATGTCTCAATTCATGTTTTTCCTTAATATCCTTAAGAAAAGTCAAAAACAGACAGAAATGTGTTAATTGTTGACATGTAGCGTATTCTTACTGCAGACTTTGGCACATCTGAGAGTAGTTTGAGACATTGTTGAGATCTCTTTTGAAAATCTAGTTTTCTCCTGAGTGTTTTCTCTGGAGAAACACCTGAGAAGTGGAACACTCCCGCAAAGTCTAAATTTGATCTCACTGACGTCTAAAAGAAATGACTGAGATATTAATGAGTCATTATGGAGGTCTCAGTTATGTCTCAACTCATGTTTGCTTCCTAAATCATTTAAGGACAAGTTAAAGCAAAAGTAAGTGTGTTCATTTTTGACAAGCAAAGTATTTTCACTGCAGACTTTGACACATCTGAGCGTAGTTTGAGAAACCATCGAGCCCTCATTTGAACAGCTACTTCAGACTGGAGTGTTCTTCTCTGGAAGTTGAACACTTCCACAAAAAGTCTGAGATGTCTGAGAAACTGTTAAGATATTAAAGGGGTCATATGATGTGATTTCTTGTTTTCCTTTTCTTTGGTGTGTTATGTAGCGGTTTGTGCATGTATAAGATCTGCAGAGTAACAAAGCTCAAAGTCTCCCACAAAAGGATGTATTCTATCTAAAAGAGAAGGCCTTTCCAGATCGGGCTAAAATGCTTCATTCAAGCACCCCCCACATGTCTACATCACGATGTGGAAATGTTTGCGTAATGCCGCCCAAATGTTCACGAAAAGAAAGAAGGCGTGGTTTCAGTAACGCAGTAGTGTTGATGCAGCGTGTCAGGGAGATGCTGTGTTTCTATCCCAAAGCAAAAGCACTTTATTTTGCCTTCCGTAAGTAGATGCAATTAGAAATCATTGTTAAGATTTGTTTACAACAGAACGGCATAACCCAAATGTTTGAATTTGGGCAACATATTTTATGGATGACAGTTTTGTGAACCTAGGCTGGCTGTGCACGAAGGCTATTTCTAAAAATAAAAAAGGGTCAATTCCGACTTTGCTATGACAATCTGGCACTTCTGAATCAGCGACTGGAAGTATGTTTTGTTATAGTTTAAGTATTTGCTATTGAGTGTTCAAATGCGGAGTTGGTGTGTGTGTGTGTGTGTGTGTGTGTTAGGGGAACAGGGTCACATCACATCGGAGTGTACAGCCCTTCAGAAATCATCTTAACAGCGGCTTGTGTTCTCCAAATACTTACGAACATCATCACTGTGTCTGTCACGTGACTCTGTTCCCCTCTCGGGCTTGAACTGATGGTAAAACTAACTTAAGCTTAAGCTCACGATTAAGGAAAGGGGCGTTACTTTTCCGATGTGTGCTTGTGGTGTTCGGCCAATCACAATGCACTTGGTCAGTTGGCCAATCAGAGCAGACTGCACTTGTCGGAAGCATTTGAGTGAGGCGGGGAATAGAGGACCTACAATAATGTACAGTATTTGAAAAATCATGTGTTTTTTGAACATTAAAGCATGCCAACATATTCTGTTACACCAAATACACAAAATAATGATCTTTAAAAAAGCATCTTATGACCCCTTTAAAGAGTCATGATGGAGTTTTCAAAAAAAAAAATCTAAATATCCTTAAATAAAACAAAAGAAAATGTGTTCATTGAAGACATGCAGAGTATTTTGACTGCATATTTCAGACTGCAGTCTCAATTTGATCTCACATTTCTCTTACAGTTCCTGGGAGAAATTACAAACAGACTCAGATGAGTTAATAGCTTTTGATTATGCCTTATTTCAGTTTCAAATTCATGAGAATTTAATGAGAAATGTTTGAGTTCAGATTGAGAGCTCTGATATTTAATTACAGATTTTGGGATCTTTGAATATACGAGCACAGTTTGAGACGTTATTGAGGACTTTAATGATTACTAGAGTCTTTCTCTTCAGTTTAATCTCATTGATGCATAAGAGACCCTACTGAGATGATAAAGAGATCTCATTTGTGATTTCTCTGTCCTACGTGTGAGAGAGCCACTTGCCTGCTGCAAGAGATGAATATGGCGAGTTATTAAGCCTCAGACGTCAAGCGTTACAGTATGCATGGATTTCTGGAGAGCAGGGCGCTAAGTAGCCATTAGCTCCTGGATGAACCCGATGCTGCGATTCAGAGCTTCTTTCACAACTCTAAATAAACTGAACTTCCTACTGCAATCATCACGGGTGGCTTCAAGACTGACAGGCTGGAAATGGGATTTTGCTGGCGAGCAGATGAATCTCTAAATGAGGAAGGCATGAGGGATATTTGGCCATTTACCCCATAAAGATTTCATTTGACAACCCTTCAACCTCCACCCACTGCTGCAATATCTGCTGTGAGCGTGCGTGTGTGTGGGCTAGTGAGTAAATCAGCGTCAATCTGACTTGTTATAGTCTAGTTTGGTGTCTTGAGTGGGTCTTAGGTAGAGAACACCTACACGACAAACTTCCGTGTGTGGGTGAGTGTGAATTAGACAGCTGTAAGGTGCCACGGGCCAGTCACCCAATCCATGACAGCAAAATGAATATCAGTGGAAATGATGAAAATATATTCCCATATTTATTCCCAGATGGTGCGATTTTCTTTCAGAGCAAAACACAGCTTGTCACAAATAATGTGTCTCAAGGAAGACAGAATATTGACAGTCTTTTGTCTTTAGTGAATGTGATTCGGTGTGTGTTTGGTAATGTGTGTTTTGACTGGCATTGAGATTGGATGCTTTTGATTTGTCATCTGCTCATGAGCCTTATTCACATGAGACTGGTTTACTCGGAGAAATGTAGGTTTCACAGTATTTTATGATTGAAATCTCATGAATCAAACACTGTTTTTCTCACACATTCATTGTAAAAGAGAAATAAACTGTATTTTACCTGTGCTCTCTGAGAAATCAAATGTCTTGGATTGTGGTATTTTTTGGTTACACTTTATTTTAAGGTGTCCCTGTTACAGTGTAATTATACATTTAAGTACTGAGTAATATTAATTAACTGCATGTAACTATATGGTTAGGGTTAGGATTAGGGTTTGGTTTAGGGTTACTGCATGTAATTATGCATAATTTATTGCCATTATAATAGTAAGTACATATAACATGTAACAAAGACACCTTAAAATAAAGTCTCACCTTGTTTTTTTAATGAACCAGAATAAATATCTTCAGGAATTGTGAGCAATTCCTTCATGTCTCGTTACTTGATCTACAGAAAAGTTAAGATCTTTTACTCAAAATTTGATTAAAAATGCAAAATTACTTCATGAGATTATGGACACCAGTGCTGAATTAAAATACATTATAGTAACAGTATGTCAGGGTTATTATTCTGTAGCTAACTGTAAAATAAAATCAGAGAGAAAGAAAGAAGAAAGAAGAAAAGAAAGAAAGAAAGAAAGAAAGAAAGAAGAGAAAGAAAGAAAGACATGACTCTCTTTATTCACTCATATTGACCAGACTTTTGAAAGACAGAACTTTTTTATTTAATATTTCTATTAATTCAAAATTCTTTAAAAAAATTATTATAAAGTATTTTGCATTTTAAATCACTTTCACTCATAATTTGGCCTGACTGCTGAGAGATAAAACATTCAAACCTAAAAAAGTTACAAAATAATTACTTTAGTATAATAATTAATTTAACTAATAATTATAAAATATGATATAATTATTGGAACAGACTGTCAAAATATATATTTTTTTCTTGATATGAAAACAAAAAGAGTCACTTAGGCAGTAGGCATTGTGCAGTCTATATATCCCAAAGCATGAAACTGATGATCAGAAATGATTTGCTGTACTGGTGCAAGTGAAGCAGAACCTTCTAAATGACTAAAATAGTCCCATTTTGTTGGTGTTTGCTGGCGAAGCAGGACTAAAATAAGCCCCTGACCCTGTGACATCAGTTCCTTTGAGCGTTTTCTTCTGCTCATATTGCTGTTAGTGCCTGCAGAGAATGAGTTCATGAATAATTTAGAGGTCCTTCACAAGGCACCTCAAACTGGGTCTCTCTTTGAGACGAGACTGATGGACCTTGACGGAGACGTTCTGGAATTGTGGAATATTTTGCATTTCATATTTGTTTCTTAACATGTAATGAACATTGTTATTATGATGTACGGTTGCACTGCCTCCTCTGTGATGTCATAGTAGTATAGTGCAGGGCCGGAGTGGGACTCATTTTCAGCCCTGGACTTTCATGCTTTAGACTGGCCCACTTTAGTTCACGACTGACGAGCTATTACAATAATGTCATCAAAACTTCAGGACATAAGTCTGCAACAGTGCACTGTTCTCTACAGCCATGTAATTCGTTATCATTTTTAGTATGGCTTTTTTTATATACTGGCTTTTTAGGTAGGCTTTGTGCTTTCTATTACCCATTTTTTATCTATCATTTCTTTGCTCGCATATCTACAATAAAACAATTGTTCTGTACCATAATGTCACGGTCCTGCTGGTGTGCCCAGGCTGGCCACCGGATGTCTCTCTGTGTTGAGCACATGGCTTGTTGTTTGTTGGTGCCGTGTGCTCCCATGTCGATTGTCTGTCCCCTCCCATCTTGTTACTTAATCATTGTTTCAGTGGCTCCAGCTGTCTCCCTCGTTACCCTCGTTTGTCTCCCTATATAGTCTCCTTGTGTCTGCAGTCCTGTGCTGATCCGTTGTCTTACGTCATGTGAGTTTCCTGTGTTTGACTGTCTGATGTTTGACTGTGCTCCAGTCTTCTGCCTTCCTGCCTGCTTGTTTTTCCCCTTCGGGGTAGTTTTTGTTGTTCATTTGTTTAACTTTATTATTAAAAACCCTAAATCTCTGCATTTGAGTCCTCGACCTCATCTCTCACCTGATACATAATGTCTGCATGCAGTTAAAAAGTTCTCAGAAATAATCACATTTGTTTTTATCAATCTAGTTATGTACAATTATTCTAAAAATAATCTTAATGGAAATATAATCAGGCCTGAGTAAATTATAGAATTGTGACTGCACAAGTAGTGTAATTTAGGAGGTGAAAATACTGTGAAATTACATACAAATGGTAAGATATTTGAAAGCATGTGTATGAAACGTCAGTCAATTATATATTTTTAAACAATGGCACTTACATTTTTGAATTAAAATAGGCTATTATTGTAACCAAATAGCCTATTAATGAATGATTTTTCAATTAAAGAAAACCGAATTATGCACCGAAGGTACGCAGCATACGCTCTTCTGTATCAACGCAAGTAACTGTATTCTACGTGTTTTTACGCTTTGATTTGAATGAAAATAGCACCAAATAATGACAAAATGTTCATTTTGGGGTGGAGTAACCCTTTAAAATACAGATTTCCCCTGGTGGTAGATACTGTAACTACACCATTATGCTGCCAAAAACATTTTTTGCATTGACATTATAACATTGACATAAGACATTATACATCCTTTTTCATTGCTGTATTAAAAATACTAATTTTAAAAATGACAAAAACTACAATAGTATCTTTCTGATACTAAAATAATGCAGTCAAATGAAGGATGTGATTCAGAGGGTGGGTTTACTATTGCACAAGACTGAACTAAGCATGGTTTTCTGCTCATGCAAAGATATTTTTATCACTTCATTTTTCATTTACACTCATATTTTCTTGTTATTTTTCCAAGCTTATCTTCAAAGGGGCATATTTGACCCCAAACGCTCTCTATGAAGATGAAAAAGACGCTGTCTTGTAAATCAAATAAATGAGCTATTTATAAGAGCGTTAGTCGAAGTATCAAAGCTTTCTCGAGCGTCGATCACAGCGGCTGACGGTATGTGTTTCTGAAACAGCCCAGCAGCGCTGAATAATTGAAGATATTTGTTTTTGCATAGTCATGCTTTGGATGAGAGTGTGTTTATGTGTTTCTTCACCTGATCTCACAAAACAAGCGCCTTTAAGAACTGGTGCCTACTTTCTTTTTGCACTTTAATGAAGGTTTTTGCCCCGTTCTGAAAGATTTAGCGTGGTTGCAAAACCATGACTGTTGACTGTGATCAGTGAGTTGTAATATATCAAGAGAGAGCTAACCGTAAGCATTCCCATTTATTTCAATGGCAGCTGCTTGGTTGGTGAATGCAGTACAGAAAGAATGTAAAGCCATCATTGCACCAAACAAGCAACTGCCATTGAGATGGATAGGAACATCACAAAGTGTTATATCTTTAAAGAAATAGTTCACCCAAAAATGACATTGTACTCACTCTCAGGTCATCCAGGATGTAGATGAGTTTGTTTCTTCATCAGATTTGGAGAAATGTAGCACCGCATCACTCGCCCAGCAATGGATGCTTTGCAGTGAATGGGTGCCGTCAGAATGAGAGTCCAAACAGCTGATAAAAACATCACAATAATCCACACCACTCCAGTCCATCAGTTAACACCTTGTGAAGCCAAAAGCAGGATGTTTGTAAGAAACAAATCCATCATCAGGTTGTTTTTAACTTCAAACCATTGCTTCTGGTCAGAATACGAATCCATAATCCATAACACTTCTGTTGTCCTGTTGTCTCTCAGATAAAAGTCAACCCACATCTTTGTCCTGAACTGTTTTGGACTGTTTTTGCCTGTAAGCAGTGTTTCTCTCCTGATTTAGATTAAACTATTTTTTTTTCTGGAGAAAGCAATATTATAGATACAGGATTCGTTTTTTTTTTTGCCAGAATCAATTATTTAAAGTTAAAAACAACCTAATGATGGATTTGTTTCTTATAAATGTGCACATTTTTATTTCATAAGGCATTAACTGATGGACTGGAGTGGTGTGGATTATTTATGGATTATTGTGATGTTTTATCAGCTGTTTGGACTCATTCTGACGTCTCAGAACTCATCCACATCTTGGATGGCGAGAGTGTGAGCACATTTTTAACATATTTTCATTTTTTTTGGTGGGTATATATGCAGACCTTTGTCAGTTGTTGTTTATTATACTGTATAACTGTTTCGCCGACTGTGCTCAGAATATTTTTCTGCATACCACATTGGCAAAAATGTTCAATATGCAACAATGCATGAAATAATTCATTCAGAATGCAATGCATTCGACTTGACCCTCCATTTCCAGTGTGACTAATGAAGTCATTATAGCCTTAATGTTTAACACATTTTCTTCATTATTTAATTGGTCCGCCAAGAGTTTTAACACAAAATTGCGTTCAAAATCCACAAAAACGGCAATATATCTGGAGTAACCGAAAGCCTTCTTAGAATTAAACATTCAAATAATGACTTCATATGACAGCAATGTGGCACAATACTGTGGCTAATGATGCATGAAATCTGGGTACGAGGGTGGTTTGCATGCATGTGGCCTATATATTTTTTATTTGGCTGGATTTTGATTTTATGTCTGTTTAGTGCCACAGTAATGATCATTTTAAATGTGTTCATGTGGACGGAAATATAATGTGCACATGCAGAACAGCCTCTCATACTGTAATCTCAATTATGATCTATTTTAATTATGATAATTAATGCTGGTTTTATATTAGCCTACAGCACTATAAACTAGCATGCTTTCATTTAAAATACCGTTGTGCTCAAAATATTCAGCTCTGAGCAAAACCAACTTTGACTTAGTTGGTTTTGATAAGTCATAGTTCTCATGACTTATGACATAAAGGTCCCGTTTTTATTGCATTGTTTCTTTTTGGTGACAGGAGTAATTGATCAAACCCAGAATTAAATCGCCGTATTCAGGGACAGAGAGACTCTCATTCGATTTCATTCGATTTGAGCGAGCGGATCGTGTCATCTTGTTTATTGAATCTGCTGCTGAATTCATTTGGTTCAGACCTCGGCACAATAAAACCCGAATTATGTCCCTGAGGGAAATGTTTTAAGGATATTTAATCAGGACAGGATCAGAATTAGCTTTGCCTGAACTCAATTTGAGTGTTTCTCAGACCTTGAAATGATTGTCAATGGAGAACGCTATTAGACAAACATTTATTCCGGAAGATTGTTCAATCTTGTTTAGTTTAGGAAGGTTTATCTCAGACCGAATCTGAAATAGCATCACTTTTGCTCATATTTAGGATCTGAATAAGTCCCTAACCCTAATTATTTGTGCTCTGGATCATGTGCCTCCTCGAAGGAGAGCAGCTATTACTTGCATTTGTTCACAAAAACACATTTTGAGCTTTGCTTTGTGTCGGTGAAATGCAAAACAATGCAAACACTGAACGTTTAAGTCAGTCATTAGTCTCTCGGATTGTGGTATTATATTCTGGCTAATTGTCTGTGAAGATTAATGTCATCCTCTGGAGCTGCTTAAGAATGAATGTGAAGGAATATGTAGGGTCTGATTGAGCTGTGTGTCGTCTGCTTTCAGAATGACTCAAAGCGCTGGGAGGATTTCTACTGTAACTGTGGAGCGCTCCAGACCGTCGTCGTCCGTCCGTCTCGTCTCACACGATGCTGAGCATGTAAAGATCCGGACTGAGGTAAGAAGACTTTTATTAAAGTGCTTCTCAACTGGTTTTTGCTAAAGGGCTCAGATTTTACAGCTGGTGCTGAATGAACATCGACAAACAAATAAATAGTGTTATTGTTATTGTTATTATTTAAATGTATTATGTGTAGCTTAAATGCATAATTAGATAATACATTTTATAATCATAATAATACATTTATCTAATAACAGTCATATTTTCTTATACCGTTTATTTATTAATATTATCTACTTAATTTGAATTAGTATAACCAACAACAAAAGCTATGGGAATGGTTTTCTCCTCCCTTAAAAAAACATTTATTTATTGTGCCATCCTTAATATGCATGATTTTATGCTCAGATTAATTTTGCTATGTGCATTTTGCATTGTTTTTTCGCCACTCTCTGTGACCCATCAGAACAGACCCCCGGCCAATTTTGGCTTTGCGACACACCAGTTGAGAACCGCTGTTTTCCAGCACGCTGCTCTTGCCTTTGAACACTAGGATTGTGCCTTTGCCGTTTATTATTGTTCCCTTTCACAGCGCAGTGGCCTTGATGGTGCTGATCTGTTGCATTCATAATGTACTTCAGAATGGCAAGATCAAGTCTGTGCTCTGGCAGTCTTGTTCAATCAATAATGAAACAAGGTCTTTGTCTAGCACCCTGTCAGACGTGACTTTCCGCTCAAATCTGGACTAGAAATGGTGAATTGCTGCTGGTTTATGCATCCATGCACGAGTCCATGTGATTCCGAGGCTCCGAACTCAGATTTCATGTCAAAAAGATAAATGACTTCTGGTGGACTATAAAGGAATTCATCTATAGAACGTCCCCTAACCGCAACCACGTGCACGTAGGCAATGTAGCCAACAAAAGCCAATTTGATTTAACCTCCAAAGAGCTTCGTGACATGCTCATTTTTTTCTAGGTGATTCTAAAGCATTGGTGAGATTGAACGAGGGTCTTGTATATGAAGAGTCAAACATGGAGATTTGTGTGCAGATTGATGGGCCGCCTGCCAATAGTTCATCAGCAGGCTGTACGCTCAGACGTTCACTCCGACTCAGATTTATGATGTCATAATGCTGATGAGTGACCTCCAGTGAGACGAAACCACCGCTGCAGTTTCATCACTTTGATGGGAGCGGCGTCTTTAACTTTGCCAATAACTTTTAGACGGAGGACGATCCATCCGAAACTACAACTTCACAGGATTTGTGTTGGATTGTGTTCTGTGGGATTGTACTGTGAGACAACTTGAGTAAGCTATGGCTAGGTTGACTACCTTACAAATTATTTCTCTGCAGTGTTTGTTTTTAATATATATATATATATCTCAGAGCTCACGTTAACCGAAAATTATCCATCATTTCCAGATTAGTTTTTAGCAGTGGTGGAAATATCTGAAGGTCGTCCGTCACTTTGATAGATTACACAGAGGGTGATCTATTGTGATTTGTAACTGTAATTCTCACCCTGTCCAGCTGGTGGTGAATGCGCTCCAGTGAGGTGTAGAAATAAAGCCGTCACGTGTCTTTTGCTATGCGTTTGATCACACACAGGCGAGTATCCTCTAGTAAAGTGAAAACACTCAGCGCTGCCGCTTCGCTTGATCTGAGATGTCTACAGCGATCATCACATCACATTAAAGAGCGCCAATATGGTTTATATTGCTTGAATTCCTAATAAAATGGACAGAGTTTGAAATCTGAGACTTTGTTTCATATTAAAAGTATCAACGAACAAAGTTTAGCCGATTACGATTTACTGAATGAGAGGGGCACTGTATGTACGGTTCATTCATTCTTCAACTGAAAACAGCATCGATTGGATTTAAGATTCGATATTGGTTCATAAAAATGAGAATCTATTCAAATCTAGATATTTTATATTAGATATAGTGGCCACTCTGTCACTGCGGGGTGTGTATTGAACATGAAAAGTGACGCACAGTCTCTAAATCATCTTTCTCATCATAAATAAATAAATGCATGTAACACTGTAGGTGTTACATGCTGTTAGATGCTTACACTGTAGATGCTTGTCCTGTAGGTTCATTATTAAAAATGAAAATGTGAATGAAAACACTATTAAATGTGTTATTATTATAATAATATAGTAATAATAGATTATGAAGGAATTTTTACGACCCTGTCTGTCAAAATGATGGACAATATTAAAGTCTAATGCAACATTCGATACATATCAGAGGTAACGCGTAAAATCATCCACTGTACTTTTTGGCCAATTGTGCTCACATAAAGGTTTTCAAGGGCCGATGTGACTAAATCTAGAATTTAATTCAAAGAGACAGGATAGTCTATGCATGACCTGATGTTTTACTCGTATCCAGTGAGCCGAAGTGATCATCACAAAGTGCTAAACACTCTCATGCAATATATGTTTCATTCAAAGTCCAAGACAGACTCATGAAGTAATAAATCATGACGTGCCAGGAAATCCATAATATGGACAAATGCATCCAGCTATTGCTCTTTACTGAATACAAATCAGAAACATTTGGACTGATGAAACGTGAAGACATTAAAAAAGGAAGAAATGAGAGAAAAATAAAACTTGTCTATAAAAAAAAATACTATGACATTTAACATTTATGTTCCCCTCACTTCTGAAATGATGGCTTTATATACGGCTCCAAAAGTGTTACATTTAACTTAAGGACTCTTGCAGAGATTCTTCCTTATGAATTTACAAATAAATATCCAGGACTTGAGCACCTTAAAACCTAAAGACTGTCAACACTGAGCTCTAACAGAAGTGTAAGCGTAAATGAAACGCTGTGTGGCTGGAGGTGAGTAACAGACGGCTGATTAATGAAAGTCTTCTGTAGGTTCAGAGTGATGACCTGAACTGAAAACACTTCATCAGATGAGTCATTTCTCTCAATAACGTCACTCTCGCTTCAGGCCATTCTGGACGAGGAGCCTCTGTCACATATTTACCTCATTCACAATGATACTGGCATTTTTGATGAAACCGTGATCATGGCATTTGTTAATTAGCATGTTAGCATCCCTGATGGAAAATTCACAGCAGCTAGCTTAAGCTCCTTTAAAAACGTTTGCACTTTAAATCTGCAAAATTTGGGAGGTTATTTTTTCATTTATTTATTTTATGTATGCATTTTGCAGATGTTCAGAAGAATCCGTTCAGAGACGTTTACCTGCATGCAGCATTAAACAGTTTAATAACTCAATGCTTCTCTTTCATCTCCATTGGAAGGGAGGGGTCTGAGGCATGCGGATCCAATTGCACCAATATTTATTAAGCGGGGGCAGAATCAGACAGGCAATGGTCAACAGGCAAAAACAGGAAGATCAGAGGCAAAGCAGAGACGTAAACAATACCAGGCAGGGGTCGAGGTCACAGGCACAGGTTCAGAGATCGTAGGTCGGGCAGTCCGGGGTCACACACAGAGATAACAGATACAGGGAAGAACGCTCAGAAATGTAGCCAGGGCAAAACAAGACTTCGCAGTGAGTGAGTGTTTGTGTGCTGCTTTTATGTGAGTGAGTGAATGAGGTGCAGGTGTGGTGAGGCAATCAGGGTTGATGAGTGAATGGTGACAGCTGTGTGATTGGTGTAATGGTGGACGGGAATGTGTGAGTGCAGTGCATGCTGGGAGATGTAGTCCATGGGTGATGTGCAGTTTGGGTGAGTGGTAACCAGATTCATGACAGAGCCCCCCCCCAAAGAGCGGTTTCCAGACGCTTACACAAAGCATACTCCAGGAGGGTGGTGGAGCGGAGGTGGAACCGGGGGAGGGGACGGAGGGCCAGGTCCATGTGGGGCCAATGAGACAGGAGCCCACCAGGGCGGGGCGGAGGAGACAGCAGAGACGTGAAGTGACACTGGCAGGTCTGCTGTGGCGTGAGGTGACTCTGGCAGGTCTGCTGTGGCGTGAGGTGACTCTGGCAGGTCTGCTGTGGCGTGAGGTGACTCTGGCAGGTCTGCTGTGGCGTGAGGTGACTCTGGCAGGTCTGCTTGTGGGGAGTGTTGCGTGAGGTGACTCTGGCAGGTCAGCGGAGACGTGAGGTGACTCTGGCAGGTCAGCGGAGACGTGAGGTGACTCTGGCAGGTCAGCGGAGACGTGAGGTGACTCTGGCAGGTCAGCGGAGACGTGAGGTGACCCTGGCAGGACAGCGGAGACGTGAGGTGACTCTGGCAGGTCAGCGGAGACGTGAGGTGACTCTGGCAGGTCAGCGGAGACGTGAGGTGACTCTGGCAGGTCAGCGGAGACGTGAGGTGACTCTGGCAGGTCAGCGGAGACGTGAGGTGACTCTGGCAGGTCAGCGGAGAGGTGAGGTGACTCTGGCAGGTCAGCGGAGACGTGAGGTGACTCTGGCAGGTCAGCGGAGACGTGAGGTGACTCTGGCAGGTCAGCGGAGACGTGAGGTGACTCTGGCAGGTCAGCGGAGACGTGAGGTGACTCTGGCAGGTCAGCGGAGACGTGAGGTGACTCTGGCAGGTCAGCGGAGACGTGAGGTGACTCTGGCAGGTCAGCGGAGACGTGAGGTGACTCTGGCAGGTCAGCGGAGACGTGAGGTGACTCTGGCAGGTCAGCGGAGACGTGAGGTGACTCTGGCAGGTCCAGCGGAGACGTGAGGTGACTCTGGCAGGTCAGCGGAGACGTGAGGTGACTCTGGCAGGTCAGCGGAGACGTGAGGTGACTCTGGCAGGTCAGCGGAGACGTGCGGTGACTCTGGCAGGTCAGCGGAGACGTGAGGTGACTCTGGCAGGTCAGCGGAGACGTGAGGTGACTCTGGCAGGTCAGCGGAGACGTGAGGTGACTCTGGCAGGTCAGGCGGAGACGTGAGGTGACTCTGGCAGGTCAGCGGGGACGTGAGGTGACTCTGGCAGGTCAGCGGAGACGTGAGGTGACTCTGGCAGGTCAGCGGAGACGTGAGGTGACTCTGGCAGGTCAGCGGAGACGTGAGGTGACTCTGGCAGGTCAAGCGGAGACGTGAGGTGACTCTGGCAGGTCAGCGGAGACGTGAGGTGGACTCTGGCAGGTCAGCGGAGACGTGAGGTGACTCTGGCAGGTCAGCGGAGACGTGAGGTGACTCTGGCAGGTCAGCGGAGACGTGAGGTGACTCTGGCAGGTCAGCGGAGACGTGAGGTGACTCTGGCAGGTCAGCGGAGACGTGAGGTGACTCTGGCAGGTCGCGGAGACGTGAGGTGACTCTGGCAGGTCGCGGAGACGTGAGGTGACTCTGGCAGGTCAGCGGAGACGGAGGTGTGAGGTGACTCTGGCAGGTCAGCGGAGACGTGAGGTGACTCTGGCAGGTCAGCGGAGACGTGAGGTGACTCTGGCAGGTCAGCGGAGACGTGAGGTGACTCTGGCAGGTCGCGGAGACGTGAGGTGACTCTGGCAGGTCAGCGGAGACGTGAGGTGACTCTGGCAGGTCCGAGCGGAGACGTGAGGTGACTCTGGCAGGTCGCGGAGACGTGAGGTGACTCTGGCAGGTCGCGGAGACGTGAGGTGACTCTGGCAGGTCGCGGAGACGTGAGGTGACTCTGGCAGGTCGCGGAGACGTGAGGTGACTCTGGCAGGTCGCGGGACGTGAGGTGACTCTGGCAGGTCGCGGAGACGTGAGGTGACTCTGGCAGGTCAGCGAGGAGACGTGGGTGACTCTGGCAGGTCGCGGAGACGTGAGGTGACTCTGGCAGGTCAGCGGAGACGTGAGGTGACTCTGGCAGGTCAGCGGAGACGTGAGGTGACTCTGGCAGGTCGCGGAGACGTGAGGTGACTCTGGCAGGTCGCGGAGACGTGAGGTGACTCTGGCAGGTCGCGGAGACGTGAGGTGACTCTGGCAGGTCGCGGAGACGTGAGGTGACTCTGGCAGGTCGCGGAGACGTGGAGGTGACTCTGGCAGGTCGCGGAGACGTGAGGTGACTCTGGCAGGTCGCGGAGACGTGAGGTGACTCTGGCAGGTCGCGGAGACGTGAGGTGACTCTGGCAGGTCGGAGACGTGAGGTGACTCTGGCAGGTCGCGGAGACGTGAGGTGACTCTGGCAGGTCAGGCGCCCACCAGGGCGGAGCAGACGAGACAGACGCCCACCAGGGCGGAGCAGACGAGACAGACGCCCACCAGGGCGGAGCAGACGGACAGGCGCCCACCAGGGCGGAGCAGACGGGACAGGCGCCCACCAGGGCGGAGCAGACGGGACAGGCGCCCACCAGGGCGGAGCAGACGGGACAGGCGCCCACCAGGGCGGAGCAGACGTGACAGGCGCCCTCCAGGGCGGAGCAGACGAGACAGGCGCCCACCAGGGCGGAGCAGACGAGACAGGCGCCCACCAGGGCGGAGCAGAGATCCCTGGCCGAGACTGGGACCTAGAGGAAACGGAGACACAAGAGGCAGAGAGAGCACATTTGGTTTCAGGAACCGAGGCAGGGAGTTTAAGCGGCCATGGTAGATCCGGGGACTCGGGCAGCCATGATGGATCAGGGGACCTCATGGGCCATGGCGGGTCCGGGGTCTCCGTGAGCAATGGAGGGGAGCTCCCTCCATGAAAGTTCTTGGTGAACTCCACCACCTCGAGGGGGCACTCTGGAAGCGCTGAATCTCGGTGGCGCTCGGGCGGCTCTGACTCTCTTGGGCACTCAGGTGGCTCTGACTCTCTTGGGCGCTCGGTAGAACTGGACGGAACCAGCGGAGACGAAGGAGAGCTGGGCGGGACCAGCGGAGACGAAGGAGAGCTGGGCGGGACCAGCGGAGACGAAGGAGAGCTGGGCGGGACCAGCGGAGACGAAGGAGAGCTGGGCGGGACCAGCGGAGACGAAGGAGAGCTGGGCGGGACCAGCGGAGACGAAGGAGAGCTGGGCGGGACCAGCGGAGACGAAGGAGAGCCGAACTCTGTGAGCTCCTGGATCGGGACGGCCTCTGGAGCGAACTCTGTGAGCTCCTGGATCGGAGCGGCCTCTGGAGCGAACTCTGTGAGCTCCTGGATCGGAGCGGCCTCTGGAGCGAACTCTGTGAGCTCCTGGATCGGAGCGGCCTCTGGAGCGAACTCTGTGAGCTCCTGGATCGGAGCGGCCTCTGGAGCGAACTCTGTGAGCTCCTGGATCGGAGCGGCCTCTGGAGCGAACTCTGTGAGCTCCTGGATCGGAGCGGCCTCTGGAGCGAACTCTGTGAGCTCCTGGATCGGAGCGGCCTCTGGAGCGAACTCTGTGAGCTCCTGGATCGGAACGGCCTCTGGAGCGAACTCTGCGAGCTCCTGGGACGGAGCGGCCTCTGGAGCGAACTCTGCGAGCTCCTGGGACGGAGCGGGCTCTGGAACGGACTCTGCGAGCTCCTGGGACGGAGCGGGCTCTGGAGCGGACTCTGCGAGCTCCTGGGACGGAGCGGGCTCTGGAGCGGACTCTGCGAGCTCCTGGGACGGAGCGGGCTCTGGAGCGGACTCTGCGAGCTCCTGGGACGGAGCGGGCTCTGGAGCGGACTCTGCGAGCTCCTGGGACGGAGCGGGCTCTGGAGCGGACTCTGCAAGCTCCTGGGACGGAGCGGGCTCTGGAGCGGACTCTGCAAGCTCCTGGGACGGAGCGGGCTCTGGAGCGGACTCTGCAAGCTCCTGGGACGGAGCGGGCTCTGGAGCGGACTCTGCAAGCTCCTGGGACGGAGCGGGCTCTGGAGCGGACTCTGCAAGCTCCTGGGACGGAGCGGGCTCTGGAGCGGACTCTGCAAGCTCCTGGGACGGAGCGGGCTCTGGAGCGGACTCTGCAAGCTCCTGGGACGGAGCGGGCTCTGGAGCGGACTCTGCAAGCTCCTGGGACGGAGCGGGCTCTGGAGCGGACTCTGCAAGCTCCTGGGACGGAGCGGGCTCTGGAGCGGACTCTGCGAGCTCCCGGATCGGAACGGGCTCTGCGACGAACCTGGGGATGCCTGCTGCTCGCACCGACACCAGTGGTGGGTCCAACACACTAGTCATCAGTCCTGGCCAAAGAGGTACATCCGCAGGCGTGGTAGCCATCCTGGCCGGGGACTCCGGCTTGGCAGGCCTGGTGAGAGCAGATTCAGGCTTGGCAGGACTGTTCTGAGGCTCAGGATCGGCGGCCATTTTGTGACAAGGTGCAGTGTTGTGATCCTCCTCCGCTACACCCACAGTAAATAGTGAGCCAATAGTCAACGCAAACAACAAAAAACAACTCAGTGATGAGCGCGGACCCTCGCGTCTGAGCTGAGTTTGCAGAGGCTGATTAATGCCATCACAAAAAATGTCAATCAAAATAATGTCCGGTAAGTCTGAATCCTGAGCACAGGCTGAAAACTCCCTAATATGGTGCTCCAGTGATCGTGGGCCTTGTTTAAGGGCAAACAATACTCTTGTATCCATACCTAGAGATGTTGACCTGAAAGGTGCTGGATCCTTGTGTGGCGAAGTCTTCTGTAAGGAAGGGGTCTGAGGCATGCGGATCCAATTGCACCAATATTTATTAAGCGGGGGCAGAATCAGACAGGCAATGGTCAACAGGCAAAAACAGGAAGATCAGAGGCAAAGCAGAGACGTAAACAATACCAGGCAGGGGTCGAGGTCACAGGCACAGGTTCAGAGATCGTAGGTCGGGCAGTCCGGGGTCACACACAGAGATAACAGATACAGGGAAGAACGCTCAGAAATGTAGCCAGGGCAAAACAAGACTTCGCAGTGAGTGAGTGTTTGTGTGCTGCTTTTATGTGAGTGAGTGAATGAGGTGCAGGTGTGGTGAGGCAATCAGGGTTGATGAGTGAATGGTGACAGCTGTGTGATTGGTGTAATGGTGGACGGGAATGTGTGAGTGCAGTGCATGCTGGGAGATGTAGTCCATGGGTGATGTGCAGTTTGGGTGAGTGGTAACCAGATTCATGACATCCATCATACTTGAACACACGTACAGCAGAGACACATTAACATCAGCGGCGTGCTGTGAAACAAGAATGAGCTTCAGTAGATCACAGATTCATGCACTCAACTAGATTTTTATATTTCTGAAGAAAATGTGAGTGTAGTTCATGCCAAAATTAGTGTTTGTCAATCTTTTGGTGTTTGGATTTTTAGCTTGTTTTCTGTTTAGTTGCTAGGGTGTTCCGGGTGTTTTAATGTGTTGCTATGCAGTTTCTAGGGTGTTATGACTGTTTAAACACATTATGTATGTGGTTGCTAAGATGGTCATTTCTGTACAGTTGCTAGGGAGGGAGTTCTGGGTGTTTTTGTTTTGTTTTGTGTTGTGTTGCTATGTGATTCCTAGGGTCTTAGGAGTGTTTATGCACATTTTGTCCATAAACTCAAGGTGTTCAGAGTCATATGACTAGCATGAAGGATTCCTGGCGTCTCCGTGATCTTCTGGTCTCTATGGCTCATGTTCTTCCTTCAGTGTGCATCTGTGTGATTTCTTCACCTGTTTTCTGGTTCAGAGGGTAAAAATTCTGCGTTTGATCAATTAGTAAAGTAACAGCACATTCTGCTCAACAGCACACATGATTTGAGGGATCATTCATGTCTGTAGAGCCAATGGTGCGGGATGGGTTATTTCTCAGCTAACACCACTTATCTCTGTATCCAGCCGTGTGTTTGTGTGGGACAAAAACAGTGTGAGTGGTATTATGGGATGCCATTGTGAGTGTAGATGTCCTCTGTACTTCATCCTCAGGCAAAATGATTCAGCAGCTTCACATAAGAAAGACAGCAGATCACCACATATACACACACATTAGCGTTTGACTGTGTTTGAATGGCTCTTGTCAGGGGACACAACTGAGGGTGTTAGGGTGCTCAAAGAACATGCTCTTTAACTTTTGTTTAGGTGGTGTCAATACCAGATCGATCGAACTCCTACACAGTGCACAGGATTGCACATTAATTCCTGCAGTTTTTCTGTCTGCGGTTATTACAGAGGAGTATTGCTTGCACGTCTCTCTTTCTGTTCTGTATGTTCAGTGTGTGATGATTTTTTGAGATATACTGTAAATGCAGATATAGAGTGAGGTCTTAACATGTCACATAACATTAAAATTTCTCTCTGAGTCACCCTCATTTTGCTCATGTTTATGCCAGAGGAAAAACAAACTGAAAGGGATACTTTGAGGTTTGAGCACTATCATGAATTTATCATTTATTTTTGTATTTTATGAAGAAATTATGAGCAGACAGACAGACAGACAGACGGATATGATAGACAGATAGTAGTTTACAAATTCTAAATGAACTGATAAACATGAAAAACTCAGACATTAGTGAGGAAGCATCTGTCATTAACCTAAATGTTAATGTGCATATGCTGTAAATGTGAGAGAGAGTGTGTGTGTGTGTGTGTGTGTGTGTGTGTGTGCGTGCGTGTGTGTGTGTGTGTGTGTGTGTGTGTGTGTGTGTGTGTGAGGAGAGATAGTGTGTTCATGCTCCTAAACCTCTGAACTTCACAATCACACTTCGGGTGGTTTTCCCGTTGTTTGTGCAGTTATCTTGGAGTCAGAGCATCCCGTATCAGAGCACCTCAGCGCCTCTCACCCGCTCCAGCATCACAGTGGCCGCTTCAAAAGAGACGTACTGACACTCAGACGCGTGTGTGTGTGTGTTTCTGAAGCATCCCATGCATGAATATGGATGTGCATGTGCTGTGATTGGCTCATCTGTGGTTGATTGACATCCTTTGACAGACTCCCGCTTCATGTTATATTAAAGCTCACCAGAGACCCCGGATTCATAATTCAGATTCAGATTTAAGACGTGACCAACATTGCATATGAAGAACGCTGTGGTTTACTGCATTAATGTGGGCTCAACGCACAGTTTAAAGAGTCTGTGTCATTTTTGCTCAGTGATTTTCACACAGTGTGAATTGAAACGGATACAAAGAACTGGAAAATAGAAGCTTTTCTATTTTGATTTTGTTCCTCTTCTTACTGACTTCCTAAGCGCCCAGTGCTTAACATGGGGAATCGATATTAAACAGATCTTGGCGTTTGGAATGGCATTGACAAGCTGGCGGTTCATATAAATGCTCATCAAAGAAATCTGTCTGCTGTCAGGATTGCATTCATCTGTTATTCAGATACACTCAATACAGCATCATAATAGAGCTCAGTCAGAGTCGATGGCATATTTTGATGTGAACGACAGTAATGGTGCATTTAATATGCTGGAGTGTCTTAAAGAGACAGTTCACCCAAAAATGAAACTCCTGGCATCATTTATTCACCCTAATGTTGTTCTAAACCTTTCTTTTTTCTGTGGAACATAAAGGAAGATGTTTTGAAGAATGTTGGTAACTGAACAGTTGATGGTAGACGCTGACATTAGTTAGTTTAAAAAAATACTATGGAAGTCGGTGGGGACCAGAAACTGATTGGTTGCACTCATTTCTCAAAATATCTCATGCATGTTTAGAACAACTGGAGGGTGAATATTATAACAATTTGAAAACTGTTTTCTATGTGAATATGTTAGAATGTAAGTTACTCATGCAATCAAAGCTGAATTTTCAGCATCATTACTCCATCTCCAGTGTCACATGATCCTTCAGAAATCATTCCAATGTGCCGATTAGCTGCTAATGAAGCATTTCTAAATATTATCAGTGTTGAAAACAGTTGTGCTGCGGAGTCTTTTTGTGGTACTGTGATGCACTACCATTCAAAAGTTTTGGGTAAGTTAATAAATTAATACTTTGTGACAGTAAAATGATTAAACATTTCTGGTTCAAATAAATGCTGTTCTTTTGAAGCTTCGATTCATCACAGAATCCTGAAAGAAATTTATCACGGTTTCCACAAAAATATGAAGCAGCACAATGGTTTTCAACTAAATCAGCATATTAGAATTATTACCGACTTCAGCGTTAAATATTTAGCTAAATCTAGAGCACTGAGAGGGTGGAAATGCAAACGAGCATTGTGATTGGAGGAGAGATGAGTCACATGGGCTGAGTCCGAGTCAGGGCAGGTGATGAACATTATGTGATTGTTCCATTATTTTGAATCACTTTGCTTTCAGACTGTATTAATATCATGTCACTCTTCAGATCAGTAAGACATTTCTGTATGATTGTGGTTCTTCTCATATTAGTGATGTGAGCGGCAGAGATGACAGCAGCACGGCTGATACAGCGCACCTCTGTGTGTGTGTGTGTGTGTGTGTGTGTGTGTGTGTGTGTGTGTGTGTGTGTGTGTGTGTGTGTGTGTGTGTGTGTGTGATATTGAGGTCAGACTGAGGCAGGGACTCAATATCCAGCTGAGATACAGCGTTGTGTGTTTACCGCTATTAATAATGTTTAGAAGCAGCCGTCCACTTCAGAAATCAGCGTGAACACTTCCTTTTCCTGCAGCGCTGATGTCATTCTCCTATCTATCTAACACACACACACACACACACACATGTTGGGTTTCCATGTTTTATGGGGACTTTCCATAGATGTAATGGTTTTTATACTGTACAAACTGTATATTCTATCCCCTTGCACTGCCCCTATCCCTAAACCTAACCATCACAGGAGACATTCTGCAATTTTACATTTTCAAAAAACATCACTTAGTCTGATTTATAAGCTGGTTTCCTCATGGGGACCAAAAAATGTCCCCACACGGACAAGGATTTTGGATATTGCTATCCTTGTGGGGACATTTTGTCCCCATAACGTAGGGTTTACCTGAACCACACACACACACACACACACACACACACACACACACACACACACACACACACACACACTTTAAAATCCTCAATCCTCATAATAAAAAAAAATGTAAATAATAATAAATAGCCTAGCAAATGTAGTTTTTGAAAAATCAACATTTGTCATAAATTAAAGAAAAAAATATATATATTTAAAATTCTGCAATTATTTATATTTCAAAATCTATTAAATTTTGAAACAAAAATGTGAAAAGTGTGTGTGTGTGTGTGTATACAGTATATCACAGAAGTGAGTACACCCCTCACATTTTTGCAAATATTGTATAATATCTTTTCATGTGACAGCACTGAAGAAATGACGCTTTGCTACAATGTAAAGTAGTGAGTGTACAGCTTGTATAACAGTGCAAATTTGCTGTTCCCTCAAAATAACTAATAACTCAAAATAATAGGAGTACGCCCCTAAGTGAAAATGTCCAAATGACTTTGATTAAATGACTCGTGACCAGAGACTCGAGACATGACTCAGACTCCAAGTTAAAGACTTGTGAGCATCTCTGTTCCTAAGTCACGAAGGCCAACTCACAACTATCCTAAAATGGCTGTTGCTGGCAATGTGCCTCAGAATATAAACATTTTAGAAACATTTTAGATAATGAGCCTTTAAAATGGTATCACCTTTAAGGTTTGGAGGTTATCCCAACTCCAAATTGTCCTTTGATTATATCCTTTTCATTAATCAGTTGGGCAAGAAGAAACAGATGTTCTTGTGTCCAGTCTACTCTGTTAATTAAAAGGCGGTATATATGCATCCGCTATAAGAAGCATACATGTAAGATACTGACAATTAACTGAACATATATTTGTTTAATTAGTGACACTCAGCCTGCATGTTGAAGACTTTATTTGAATGTGGCAATTAACATTTTATTTGTAAACCTTTATTTGAATATGGCAACATAATGTTGGCTCTACAATATTTCCAGGAATCAATCTCTGACAGAGATCCCTCTCCTATCATCCAGTCACTGTGTGCATAGTTAGTAAGCATGCTGACATGAACCATACCTTACTCTTAGCTTAAGACTTCTCTCTATTCCTTAGTAAAAGTTTGTCTCAGCGGCTTTGTGAATAGGTTTTAAGAGAAAAATACTCTATAGCTAAGAACTTTTACTGCTACTTAGGAGAACTCTTAGTGGTAAGATAAAATGTTTTGTTTATAAAAAAGCTTTTGTTTCTAAAAGCTTCAGTACTGTTAAAAGTTTTAGGCTCTTGTGTGTAAAATGAAGATGCTGTCAAAAAATAATGTCATAAATAGATTTTTTTATCAGTTGACTTCTATTAACTAAATTAAATCAACATTTAGTGAGCATCCTTTGTGTATAAAGCAGCTTTTGCCCTCTGTGCACTTTTTTCTGGTAGCTTTGCAAGTAAGTAAATATATAATGTTTTTTTTTCATGACAGTATTGTACAGCATTTCTCTTCTGCTTTCAGAAGTGAATGCCATAGATCAGTTTTGTTCTGATATCCAGACGTTATAAATCTGCTCTACACAGTGATTTATTGTGCAGCTTTGTGCAGATGGAAGTGGATGAGCTCAATGATATGTAAGCAAGACCAGGGCCCATATTTATCAAGCCTCTAAGAATTACTCTCAAGAATAAAAAACTCTCGGCTCAAACCTGCGCTTAAAAGTTAGTTATCAATCATCTCAGTCATAATTTAAGTGAAGTGTAGGACTAAATCTTAAGTGTCAGTCTTAGAGATGATTCACGACACTTAGCTTAAAACAGGATTTTGCATGATGACATATGCATGGACCAATCACTGAATAGATTTCCTTAATTAAGAATATTTTCAGGTAAATTCAAATTGAATGTGTAAATTCCTAATAGAGTTTACATTCAACACACATTTGACAATAAATCATTTTCAAGAGAATACATTATGGCAAGGAATCGAAGCGTCATCACAACTCAATTTAGGGTGCCGATATACGATAGTTTAGTGTATCGACTAGTCAAAGATATCACCTGTTTCTGATGCCTCTGACAGCGAGAAGATTATTATTATTATCCGTCAAAAATAGACTAGGTGCCTAGGCTATCTTCAGTGATGCAGTGCAGAGAGCCGCTTCAGAAACTTGCCACGGCACGGCGGATCACCTCCGGTGGCCATGAATCTGTAACGCGCCGCAGACGCGTACTGTGTAAATAAGGGGTAAGAGATTTATTCATCATACAGTGTAGACCACATAATACTCGCTCTAGACTGAAGTCAGTTATGATGTTCTTTGGTAATGTAAAGTTCTTTGCTCATTTTGAATAACTGAGGAAATGTAACCGTTTGATTAAGTGCTCGTGGCCAAACATTTCAAGAACATTCTTCCTCTGAATCCTCAGCTGAAAGATTTGCGCTGCGTGAAGGAGAGTAGGAGGAGAGGAGAGACATGTGAAGGAGGACATGTCTCTGTCTCCTCCGCGCCACCACAAGCCACTGCTGGCAACTCCTAACCCCTTGAGAGACCTCTCCAGCTGTCTTAAATTACTGGGAGAGTAAGAGTGATTCTTAGCTTTAAGAAATGTGATAACTTGCTTTTATACTTAAGTTTGAGAGTAGGAGTATATTTCATGAATTCTCATGAATACGGGCCCAGGTCAATATTCCTGCATGATGTAAACTCATTGACATCACTTGACAGGAGTTGTAGATGACCTGAGGAAACCTTCACTTCCTGTTTGCTGGTCCTCACCTCTGATTGGATAAGAGCATTATTGTTTGTTTAATTGTATTGATTGATTATTAGGGCACAAATAAGCATTAAGCACACACATCTGAATAATGAACTTATTGTTAGCAGATATTGTCAATTCTTAAAAACAAACAAAATCTACCTCAGCTTCTGCTCTGAACTAAAAAGGGAGCCCTTTTACTTTACTATAAGGTTATAAATAACAACAGAGCCGAATTTTAATTCAATTACTATTTATGTTTTAACTATATTAATAAAGAGCTGTAGACACTGATGACTTGCTTGAGGTAAATCAAATGCTACTTGACATTTTGTTTACAAGCTGTTTTATTGACTGATTGAATGATTACGTGAGATGTTCATTCATGTTTATTTTGCGTTAAAATTAGTATTAAAGATGAAGGGATGATGGCGCTCACTCGCACTCTGCGCTGAGGCTTCTGTTCAGTGATCTGTCTTGCCACATCAAAGACAGCATTTATTGTCTGAATTTCCAGATTGTTTTTTTTTGTGTTTTTTTTTGGTACAGATGCTTACCGAACCAAAAGACCTGTACCGAAAAATATTTTTGTACGAATACATGTACTGCTACACCCCTAACTATAAACAAACATTTGCTAAATTATGTTTATTAATATTATTATTTATAATTTGTGTCTATTTAAGCACAATTGTGTCTATGTTCATTGCTAGAAAATGACAAATATCACACATCATGATTTTAAACTGTACAGGTGTCCGAGTCATAATTTTACCTGAGGTAGAAGATCATTTTTTATGAAGGCAAATATCTATGTTTGTGCATATACACTACCAGTCAAACGGTTTTGAACAGTAATATTTGTCATGTTTTTTAAAGAAGTCTCTTCTGCTCACCATAACATTTATAAATAACTACAAAACTACTAGTTATAAATAGTTATTTTCTTAATTTTTTCTTGCCATAACTTTAGTGACAGTGTGGATTGTTTTACTGTGACAAATGCATTCATGTAAATAATAAATAAATGCATGATGTTTAGCAGTAGCTGTGTGTTGCGTGTTTTGTGTTTGTTCGTCAGATGTTGTTCCCTGTATCTGAACCCAGCAGCAGTAAACCTGGCACCATGCCTGGCCTCATGAATAATTCACCACATGCTAAAGATCTCTTTTAATCTTGATTTTCATTGTGGCTCTTCTCAGCACATTTCCTGACCCGTCTGTGTGTGTGTTTGTGTGGGTGTGTGTCCCCATAAACGCATCTGAACAGTTACGGCCCTCGTGTGGATTGAATTCTGCTGTCCTTCAGTCACAACTGATTCCTTTAACCCCATCAGCGAATGAATCTCAAGCTCTCATCCATCATGCTGTGGACTAGAGTCATGCCTTCACCCTCCTTAAATCTTTAATTTGCCCGTCAGTCACAGGCGTATTACAGTTTCATTTATTACTTATCATTTATAATGAGAGATTTCACTTCGTTACTCCATCAGAGCACAATGTATTACATAAAGAAGCCAGATGTGATTTCAGACGTCCGCCCTCCGGCACAGTGTTAGTTAAAATGCCTTCTAATGAGGATCTTTAATATTAATCCTAATAATTAATATAATATTGCCAAGCTAAGTGCGAGCCAAATAAAAATGCATAGCATATATATACATATACATTGCCATTTTTCACACACACACACACACACACACACACACACACACACACACACACACACACACACACACACACACACACACACACACACACACACACACACACACACACTCACACTCACACTCACACACAGACAGACACACTCACACACACACACACACACACACACACACACACACACTCACACTCACACTCACACACAGACAGACACACTCACACACACACACACACACACACACACACACACACACACACACACACACACACACACACACACACACACACACACACACATAAAACAGCAATATTGTTTGCTGAGCAGCATTGATTATTTAGTACTGATTTAAAGAGATCCACACATCTGCAGTGCCTGAGGAGATCTTGACACCTGCACTTTTGTATTATCCTCTAATACTGGATCTCAATGTTCCTTCCTTTCCATCTGTTTTTAAAGGAATAGTGTACCCAAACATAGTACCCAACAACTGATGGACTGGAGAGGTATGGATTAGTGGATTATTGTGATGTTTTTATCAGATATTTGGACTCTCATTCTGACGGCACCCATTCACTGCAGAGCATCCATTGGTGAGCAAGTGATGCAATGTTCTGCAAATCTGATCAAGAAACAAACTCATCTACATCTTGGATGACCCGAGGATGAGCACATTCTCAGCACATTTTCATTTTTGGGTCAAATAAGGTAAAATCTGCGCAAAGTCATCCATATGATACATACAAAACATGAATGCATTTTGAAGTCACATAACAGCTTGAAATTAACGTTATTTTGATAATCATCACCGAAGCTCTAAAATGTTTGCATAAGTTGCGTGAATCACATGAATGATGCATTAACATCATTGCTGCACTGTTTGTTTGGAAAAAGAAATGAAAGCTTTTGAGTGTTCATGTTCGAAAAATATTAAGTATATAAGCTGTGGCCCCTTTAAGAGTACGTGCTCCTTTATTCGTGCTAATGCACCGTAATACAATGACATGTGATAAATGAATTACAGTGTGATATATTAGTATTTTTTTATGAATGTGGCACACATTATTTGTGTCACTCGTGTAGAATGGCATCAGACTTTAGCCTCCGGCTCTTTTTCTCTCCGTGCACGACTGGTGCTCGGCTGTTTAATTACCCAGAATGCATTGTACTGCATCAGGCCGCAGGGTGAAGGAGGCCGTTTCAAAAGATTTGTTTTCCCTCTCTGGCATAAATATGAATGCAGTTTTCTCCACTGACCTGTGAAGAGATTTGCCCTGCGATTGTGCACAGACTGATCTGACAAGCTGCAGTAAATGAGAAGAGCACTGAAATATTGATGGCTTTTCTATCATGCAGCATATTAATCGCACATCATTTGCATTATTAATTGAACTTTATCCCTTTCAGATCACTTTCATCTGTAGTTTTTAAACGATTCCTGTTAATCAGCCTGATTCTGGAGGGTTTTGTAATGGAAACATTCATTTCTGACGTGCTGTAAACGCTTCCGGCTGATGTTTCACGTCCCATTATCTTCAGAGAGTATATTTGAAGTGTCTAAAGAGCAGATTTTCTGCTTTCTACACTATTGACAGGCAGTTTTGTTTGCTAAAAATGTGTCTAGCGGGTCCATGAACGTCTAGCAGCACAGAATCAAACACGTCACCCCCCAAAAAGGAGAAATATGTCATTTATTATTGTTTGTTTACCTTCTGTGGGGAAGATTTTCAGTGATGTGCAACTTCAATTTTGGTCTGTTCCTCGTAAACTCTTTCATCTTAATACATTTACTCCCTAAAAATTCGGTGACATTTTTTTTTCTGTTTTAATTCTTCTTAATTTTTTTTTACTCCAAATTGTAATAACCAGAAAGCATGTCTATACAACACAAATCTATACAATTTATTGAAAATCTAACAAAAGTTGCATTGCAAAACTTATATAGTTTAACAACAATTTATTAAAAGTTGAACAAAAGTAACTTATTTCATAATGATTTATTTAATAATGAAATTTTTTTTTTTTTTTTTTT
>QVTF01020771.1:42500-69908 GCA_003573665.1 Oxygymnocypris stewartii
TCATGTGCTATGATAATCAGTAAATCAGTATTTAATAAAAACTAGAGCTGCTTGCTTAATCAAAATAAAGAAATAGTGTGATTATCAAATCGCAAAGGCTGTAATTGAATTAGGTATAATCAAAATAACAGTTCGATGGTATCAAAATAAAAGTTTGATGGTTTAACATTTGACAGTGAAGAAATTAAGACAGCTGTAAACATTTGTATTATTTTTACAGTTGTATTGTTAAATAAAATTGTTATTGTTGACAGTGGAATATTACAATATTAGTCTTTATTTATTTTTTATTTAGTAATTTTATTTTATTTAGATGTAATTACATAAAACAATTATTATTATTATCATCATAATCATATAGTCATATTGATATATATATTCACAAAATGTTGGCCAAATTTCACAGCTCTACAAACAAGTATAGAAAAGCTGGATTTAGTTTTAAAATTGCATTTTAGATTGAAAATGCAATTTTTTCTGAAAATCACAATTCGATTTTTCACATGCTGTTGATCTTGTACATCATTCATGTGAACGCACAGCTTCATCTCTGTTGTCGAGATGGGTTAGATGAGGCAAATATACTCCACAAATAATTCAAGGAAAAGATCTTGGAGGGCTACTTGCTGAAAGGACCTCGGTTTAGTGATTCCAGAAGGTGCTCTTTGATTGGGTTCAAAAATATCTGTAGAAAAACAAATCCAAGGCACTTCTTCCGGTTCCAAAATGTTTAAAAGCCTTTATTCAAACAAGTATCACTCTAGAAGAGCCATGTTTGAATAGAGGCTTTTTAACATTTTGGAACATGAAGAAGTGCCTTGGATTCGTTTTTCAATAGATATAGTCCACAAATAGTCAATAAATTGAGTTTTTGCTGTTATAATAATAGTTATAATAGGGAATAAATTAAGAGACGCAACTTCTCTGAGAAGATTTCTGCATGCTGTAACTTTGTCAGCACGCTTTCTATAAGTTGCTTCTCTAAATCCATCTGCTTTAAAGCATTTAAAGCCATTAAGGCACTGCATGTTTGGCTAATATTAGAATAAAAATGCAATTTCTTTCCAGAAATACTTTTATTCTCAATAAGATAACCGGGTGCAACTCTGAATCCAACAGTAGAGGCATGCAAGTTCACAAACAGTGCCAGAGTTTATTACAGTTTACAGTGCAGATGGACAGTTTGATGAATTAGAGTTCATATAAGGAGCGCAGGAGTAGAATATTTGCTTAAATAGATCATACTGCAATTCCAGTGATCTGCTTTGGGACTGAAATATGAAACAAGGTTGATTTTGTTGGATTTAAGATCCAGTTCTCCTGCATGTATTTATAAGAGTTAGTATTTCTGTCATAGAGCCCAGATATGATTATCTAACTGGGTCTCTCTCTCTCTCTGAGACAGAAATCAATGCTAGTGCTGCGGTGAGAAGGGATTTCTCAGGTCGATTCGGATTCTGTGAAGCTTTTCAAGCTGAATTAATTCTACAAGACCTCACAGTGATAGATCAGTGCTGGTCTTTGCTCATCTCAACAGATGAACCTCGGATATGAAGGGAACTACTCACACAGTCCACTATAGACATGAAGCAATGAGCCACCAGAGACGTATTCAGCGCTAACGCTAAACGTGTTTATGTGGCAAATTTTTTAAATAGGAAATCATACTTACAGGCTGTGAGTCAGAAGCGCCACACTTTCCTTGCAGAGTTGGAATTGCCGCACTTTATAGAAAAAGTATTTGTGCAAGCCCACATTGTAGGCTACTCTTCCAGATTCAGGAAGTAGTCCTCCGTAAAATGCGCTGCACACACTTTAATATTTGGGTTGAACTGTTCTGGAACAGCGTTGTAAACACAACTTAACCCCTGATTTCTAGTTGTGTCCTCTTTTGGAAGCCCAAATAAAGTATTTTCACTTTCACAACAAAATACAGCGTCTCCAGGACATGGCGCCGGCGGCAGCAACAATATACGACAGTGAGAATAAAATTCACGCCCTCTTTCTTTGCGTTTGCATTTGGGCGGTGTTATGCAAATCTTCCCACACAGTGACGTAGACATGTGGGGGCGTGTTTAAATGAGCCGTTTTAGGGGGGCGTGGACGGGACTTAACTTTTATAAAAAATATCTCTTTGGGTTTGAGACGTTAGTTTTTGCAACTTTAGGGATCTTATCTATGAATGAACAGTTTGTAACACTCCAAAGAGAAAGAAAAACTTGAAATCGCATTGCATCATATGAGCCCTTTACTAACAAATACTGTAGCATCAAATTGTGGCTTATGCAATCACATTTTAGAAGCATAATTATGCTTTTTATAATAATAAATAACATATTATGTACTCTGAGTTTGAATGCTTCCCGTCTTTTCTTATTTGCTCTTTTCCAGTCATCATTGAACACACTCCATCACACCACTTTGCTCTAATGTGCTCTTGTTGCAGGAAATTGTTCTCATTTCACAGTGAGATTAGATTTGTGCTGCAACAAACAGGGTCCATTGCATTATATGCATTATATAGTTATATAACATATTCTTATCTAAAAGCAGACAAATTATAATCACGGAGGGGAAGCAGATGATTATTGTGCTTTTATTTATGTTTTCTCTGTTGTCACACTACAATATTTGTCCACTGGAATGTGTGTAGGCTGGGTAATAAAGAGAAAATATATATATTTATAAAAATATATATAAATATATACATTTATAACAAAATTATAAATTCAACACTTTTGTTTTTGCCCCCATTTTTCATGAGCTGAACTCAAAGATCTGACTTTTTCTTTACACAAACAGCCTACTTCTCTCAAATTTTGTTCACAAATCTGCCTAAATCTGTTTTAGTGAGTACTTCTCCTTTGCTGAGATAATCCATCCACCTCACATGTGTGGCATATCAAGATGGGGGGTCCGAAAACCAGTCAGTATCTGGTGTGACCACCATTTGCCTCTCGCAGTGCAACACATCTCCTTCACATAGAGTTGATCAGGTTGTTGATTGTGGTTTGTTGAATGTTGGTCCACTCCTCTTCAATGGCTGTGTGAAGTTGCTGGATATTGGCAGGAACTGGAACACGCTGTCGTATACGCCGATCCAGAGCATCCCAAACATGCTCAATGGGTGACATATCAGGTGAGTATGCTGGCCATGCAAGAACTGGGATGTTCTCAGCTTCCAGGAATTGTGTACAGATCCTTGCAACATGGGGCCGTGCATTATCATGCTGCAACATGGGGTGATGGTCGTGGATGAATGGCACAACAATGGACCTCAGGATCTCGTCACGGTATCTCTGTGCATTCAAAATGTCATCAATAAAATACACCTGTGTTCGCTGTCCATAACATACGCCTGCCCATACCATAACCCCACCACCACCATGGGCCACTCGACATCAGCAAACCACTCACCTACACAACGCCATACACGCTGTCTGCCATCTGCCCTGTACAGTGAAAACCAGGATTCATCCGTGAAGAGAACACCTCTCCAAAGTGCCAGACGCCATCGAATGTGAGCATTTGCCGTCTCAAGTCAGATACGACGATGAACTGCAGTCAGGTCGAGACCCCGATGAGGACGACGAGCATGCAGATGAGCTACCCTGAGACGGTTTCTGACAGTTTGTGCAGAAATTCTTTGGTTATGTAAACCAATTGTTGCAGCATCTGTCCGGGTGCCTCGTCTCAGACGATCTTGGAGGTGAAGATGCTGGATGTGGAGGTCCTGGGCTGGAGTGGTTACACGTGGTCTGCGGTTGTGAGGCTGGTTGGATGTACTGTTAAATTCTCTCAAACGCATTTGGAGACGGCTTTTGGTTGAGAAATTAACATTCAATTCATGGGCAACAGCTATGGTGGACATTCCTGCAGTCAGCATGCCAATTGCACGCTTCCTCAAAACTTGCGACATCTGTGGCATTATGCTGTGTGATAAAACTGCACATTTTAGAGTGGCCTTTTATTGTGGCCAGCCTAAGGCACACCTGTTCAATAATCATGCTGTCGAATCAGCATCTTGATATGCCACACCTGTGAGGTGGATGGATTAACACCGATTTAAACAGATTTGTGAACAATATTTGAGAGAAATAGGCCCTTTGTGTACATAGAAAAAAAGTCTTAGATCTTTGAGTTCAGCTTATGAAATCTCATGATCCTACCGAAGGTTAAACACACGGTCCCAGGTGTTTCATGCGGAAAAGCTTGACCTCGTCAGCAAACCATTCTGCTGAAACCTTGGTCTTTACGGCAGGAACAGATGGTGCGGGTTTGTTCTGATGCTCTCCATCCGTGTGCTGAATGGATAATACTGATCAGCCTCCAAATACAAGCAAACAACAGCCGAAGTAGCCCAAAACATTTCTGACGAAATGGTGTCAACTGACAGTCTGACACATACAGCCTCAGAAATATGGGACCTGCAGGCTGCCGTCTTTTGCTAAAGGTGCAAGCAAAGGTGGCACAGAAGTTCTTTAGAAGTGGCATTTAGGTGTCTTTACATAGACTGTTTAATGATGCTCAGATGGGGATTGAATGCATTTACACTGCCATACAGCTGTATACTGCGATACTATGGCCTGAGGTGTGTCTGAGCAGGTATAATTCAGTCTGGCTTTGATGCAGCATTGCCTCTTAACACTGAATTTTGAGCAGGCACAGAACAGCCTTAACTCGGCTGCTTATAGACACCTTTTGATTCATTCAATAGGCATTTTTATAGGCACTTTTATTTTCATGTTTCATATATATATATATATACTGTGTTAAAACGAATATAAAAATATTTGTGATTTATATGTTCGTCAAAAAAAGAAAAGAAAAACAGATGAATGAATGAATGAATAAGCATGGAAAAATAAATAAATAGCAAAATAAATAATTAAAATAACAAATAAATGAATACTAATTTTACAAACATTCAACAAAATAAAAATTCAAGTGAAAAGATGTGGTTAAAGATGATTAACTACTCTTCTCATAAAGCACTGCAAAATCAAATCAGTCTATTTAAATCAAATCATCAGTGTTAAATTACATCCGTAAGGATTGAGAATATGATTTTTAGATGTCATTTATTATTATTATATATTTATTTTATCATCACAATTTAATGTTCTTAAGATCTAGAAACAACAAATGGTGTTTTTTTGAGATTTTGCCTTTGTTTTCTAGATATAACTAATGTAATTTCCAAGCTCAATGTTCACTGTGGCATCATGGAGAAACAAAGAATGCATGGTGAGTGACAAAAATGTTCAAATCATTTTGTAGCCTTAATGGATGCAGTTGATTATTCACAGTCCTAGTAGGAAGCCACCTTGTGTGTGGGTGTGGACATCAATGATATTTGTTGTAAATATTAGATGGGTCAAACATTACAGATCAGCGAGATGCACTGCTTCAGTGCCGGTTTAGATTAGCCAACCCGCTTCGGTCTGATAGTGTGGAAGCGGAGGGCATCTGGTCTGATGTCGTACAGGATAATCGTTTGATGCCTGCTGGGAGATTGTGTGTGTCAGTATGGATGTGAGAGGACAGATGTAGCATGATCCTCATCCCCACCGCTCCTCATGGGACTGACAGGAGCAGCTGTGTCAGCGCCCCCCATTGACTGGCTTCAAAAAGTGTTCCAGCACTCCTACAGAGCACAGATGTCTAAAGGGCCTATATTGTACTACACCTGTCCATATTGTTATCAGTCAAGGTTTCCTACAACAAACACAAATTACATGATCATTTTCTTGACAATACTGTCAGTTAATAGTGAGGGCTTTTGATGTACTCTTTCTGCATCATCCATCGTTTCACCAGAAGGTGGCGATATGTGACTGTCATTATGAGTGATTCAGTGACTCATTTACACAGCCAATATTTGTGCAACACTCAGTTTAGCACTTTTAAGAATCAGAATTAAATTAATGATGACTTCATATTCATATTCACTTGGATTTATTAGCTATGTGCTACATTTTATTTATGTACAATAGAATATTATGTTGTCATAACTTAAACTTCTCTAAACACTACAGTCTGATTCATTCACGCAAAGGATCCGTTCAAAATCACTGATTCATTCAGGAGAGACGAGTTACGAGTCAGTGATCCGTTTACTCAATCGATTTGTTCAAAATCACTGATTCATTCAGGAGAGACGAGTTACGAGTCAATGATCCGTTTACTCAATCGATTCGTTCAAAACACTGATTCATTCAGGCAAGACGAGTTACGAGTCAGTGATCCATTTACTCAATCGATTCGTTCAAATACTGATTCATTCAGGAAAGACGAGTTACGAGTCAGTGATCCGTTTACTCAATCGATTCGTTCAAAACACTGATTCATTCAGGAAAGACGAGTTACGAGTCAGTGATCCGTTTACTCAATCGATTCGTTCAAAACACTGATTCATTCAGGAAAGACGAGTTACGAGTCAGTGATCCGTTTACTCAATCGATTTGTTCAAAATCACTGATTCATTCAGGAGAGACGAGTTACGAGTCAGTGATCCGTTTACTCAATCGATTCGTTCAAAACACTGATTCATTCAGGCAAGACGAGTTACGAGTCAGTGATCCGTTTACTCAATCGATTCGTTCAAAAACTGATTCATTCAGGAAAGACGAGTTACGAGTCAGTGATCCGTTTACTCAATCGATTCGTTCAAAACACTGATTCATTCAGGAAAGACGAGTTACGAGTCAGTGATCCGTTTACTCAATCGATTCGTTCAAAACACTGATTCATTCAGGAAAGACGAGTTACGAGTCAGTGATCCGTTTACTCAATCGATTCGTTCAAAACACTGATTCATTCAGGAAAGACGAGTTACGAGTCATTGATCCGTTTACTCAATCGATTCGTTCAAAACACTGATTCATTCAGGAGGGACGAGTTACGAGTCAGTGATCTGTTTACTCAATCGATTCGTTCAAAACACTGATTCATTCAGGAAAGACGAGTTAGGAGTCAGTGATCTGTTTACTCAATCGATTCGTTCAAAATTACTGATTCATTCAGGAAAGACGAGTTATGATTCAGTGATCTGTTTGCTCAATCGATCCGTTCAAAATCACTGATTCATTCAGGAGGGACGAGTTACGAGTCAGTGATCCGTTTACTCAATTGATTCGTTCAAAACACTGATTCATTCAGGAAAGACGAGATATGAGTCAGTGATCTGTTTACTCAATCGATTCGTTCAAAACACTGATTCATTCAGGAAAGACGAGATATGAGTCAGTGATCCGTTTACTCAATCGATTCGTTCAAAACACTGATTCATTCAGGAAAGACGAGTTATGAGTCAGTGATCCGTTTACTCAATCGATTCGTTCAAAACACTGATTCATTCAGGAGAGACGAGTTACGAGTCAGTGATCCGTTTACTCAATCGATTCGTTCAAAACACTGATTCATTCAGGAAAGACGAGTTATGAGTCAGTGATCCGTTTACTCAATCGATTCGTTCAAAACACTGATTCATTCAGGCAAGACGCGATACAAGTCAGTGATCCGTTTACTCAATCGATCCGTTCAAAACACTGATTCATTCAGGCAAGACGCGATACAAGTCAGTGATCCGTTTACTCAATCGATTCGTTCAAAACACTGATTCATTGAGTGCTGTATGCCTGCATCCCAATGTGCATACTATTCACCCTATCTGCCCTAAATAGTATTGAAAATTACTAATATCACAGAATTTAGGATGGATAGTATGCACATTGGGACACAGACTATGAGTTGCTCAGAGACGCCGATTGGATCCTGGCTTGACTCTGGAAATATTTTCGTTGACGAAGCAACAATAGACAAGGTAACTGGCAAAATTCCCTCTAAAATCTCTTAGTAACTCGATATTAACTTTATTTATTGAGCTGTTGTAAAAAAATGGCACTCGAAATCCCGTGTTGTTTTGAATGTCACACACTGAATCAATGATGGTTGAGACACTGGGAGCTGTCTGGAATAATGTAATTTAAGTGTTGATTTGAGTGGAAAAATTGATTTTAGGATATTTTGTCCTGCTGTAGTGCTTATAAACACAGGAGTTAGGCCTAGATCCTTTTTATCCATGACCACTGCACAGGAAGTTGCTTATTTGGATAATTATTTATAGACAAAGATTATTATGATTATGATTTTTGTTTGTTTGTTTGTTCTTATTCAGAAACTTAAGAAGTAAAAATCTTTGGATGAAATGTACATAGAAACAGTAAATTTTCACAGGCAAAATCCAGTCATTCCGTTCTCATGCTGTCATTAATTCCTGAACCTGAACCTCAAATCAAATCAAATCAAATCAAATCACTTTTATTGTCACATCACCACAGCACATGTGCATTGGTGAGTGAAATTCTTGAGAGCGTGCTCCAGACAGTGCAGAAACAATTTACATATAGACAGTACATACTTACAGACTTATACAGAAGACAATGTGCAGAATACACATACATATACTCAGTACACACACCTTCCTCAACCAATGGTGAGAGTTTAAGGTGGGACTGTATGTCCAACCAATAGTTTTTGGTATTGAATGTATTTCTAATGAACATTTCTCTCATTTTGCATGGGATTTCTTTCTTTTTTAAGCTGCTGTTTTCTTTTTGAAGATCATTTTTCTAAAACCTCAAGCATCTTGAAGGCCCATTAACCTATTAGAAACAATCGTCGAGAACTGTTTTCTTGGTCGGTGGATCACTGGATTTAGGAACACTGTTGTCCAAAGTGGGTGTAGGGAGCTGGGAAAGGTTCAGCAGCTTGTACAGCACTGATTGAAATGAGTTCAATCCCAGAGTGCTGCAGTGAAGCTGTATGGTGTCCAGACCCAGCAGGTAGCAAGTGCATTTCTGACTGCATCTGTAAGTGGCGGAGAAAGGCTGGAGTGCTGATGATCTGATCGTCTTTCCGTATAGAAAACACTTTCTTCTTGAACACAATATGAGTTTATTATAGCTTATGTCAAAGCTGTTCTTTTTAAAACAAAGAAGTCACATTTCTTACTGTCAAGCTTAAAGACAAGGTATAAAAAATATATTTTGAGTTGCTTGTTGTGTGCATTTATGTGACAGATACCAAAACACTCCCGGTGTTCAGTGAGGGTTTTTGGTTTCATTATAATGTAGCAGGCAGAAGAAGCACATGTGGGTGAGACACAGAAAGACTATGATGGCTCTGATAGATGACTCAAAAACGATGACTAACTTTGAATGGAATAATCACTGACTCCTTATTTAAAAATCACATCATTAAACACTCAGATACTGGACATTAGAATATCTTTGATTGTACTTTAAATCTGTCCGAGTGAAGAATAATGCGCTGAATAATGAATCTCTGCACAGTTTTATAATTCCACTATGGAAGAACATGACTCATGAGTGTATTAAAAAGTACACATTTTTCATGGTCATGGTGTTTGAAGGAAGTAGAATATGGAAGAAACTAGTGTGCAAATATGGTGAGAGATTTCAAATTACACTACTGTATGAATTACATTAGCTTGTTTGATTGCTGTTTACCAAGCACTCTTAAATTTACATTTATCAATTTAGCAGATAGCTACTTTTATCTAAAGTGATTTACAAATGAGGAACACAACACCAAAAGCTATTCATATAAAGAGAAAATGAGAAGTACTATGATGCAAAGTTCTAGAAGGATCCAGAATGTGAAATAACTGCAAAATATTATAGGGAGACAAGATATTTTATGTATGTATTTATTTATTCAGAATAAAAGCAGCAAGATGAATATGCATTTGCCATTTTGGGGGTAACCTCTATGTTTTTATGCAGACATCTCCAGGGTACAATTTAAAGTAAAGGGCAAGTCAGAGCTCTAGGGGACAGATGGGATTTTAGTGCTCTGTTTAACTACACAACAGTGGCAAAGAGTCACCTTTGCAATGAGAAGTATAAAGGAAAAGTCACAACAGATCTGTGAAATCTCTCTGCTATATCACGACTGATTTTGTGAGCAGGATTTTAACACCATTCTCATGTACAGATATTTAGCAGAACCTAAATATTATACAATTCACCCACGGAGTTTTGCCAAACTTGTTTTTGTTAACAACAAATGCTAAAGATTTTGTCACTTATGCTGGGTACACACTAAACGATTTGTAAAATCTTATAAGATCTTCAAAATGTGAGAGACCACAAACATGAAGACAAAAAAATCTTATATTGTAACCGTTTTGCTCCTATAGTGTGTGGTGTGCTGCGATGTGACAAAGACAGCACACCGAACACCAACAGATCTGCAAACAGAGTCCGGACGGTGAACACGGGAAACCTCGCATGAATCTCTGGAGACTTGAGAAGAAACACGTTTTTTTTTTTTCAAGAACATTCAAGGGCAATAACATATACATTACATCAAATACAATAATAAACAAAAAACAATAAATATTAATAAATAAACTAAATAAAAAAGGAAAAGCAATAAGAAAATTACATTTCCTTAAACAAGTATAAATAATGACAAATTATTCAAATAATAGATGTAAGGCTTTAAAGCAATTAAAGTTTTTAAAGTTCTTCCGAGCAGATTCAGTCACTCTTAATACACCTCACACCACATGAAAATCTGAGAAGATAATCTTTAGAACCACCAAGATAATCGGGACATTACCTTGCCGGAAGGGGAGAAATCGGCCCAAAACCAGCCCGATTACCCAGCATAAGTTCACCAAAAGTTTCATCAAGCCTTTTTTGAAAAATATTAGCAAAACCGTAACTGTCCAACTCTTTTAAGATATAAAAAAGCCTGCCCAAATCCTAACATGATCCCAAAACTCAAAGAAATGGACCAGGACAGAAGAAACTTCTCCTGATCTACGATATAATAAAGCACAAGAGAGATAATGTTAGGGCCGTACATGATCACTGAACACACCAGCACCACCCGAATGATCTGAAATGCTTTGATTTTATCCTGGTTTACACCATCTCTCCGCTTGATGTCGTCACCAGGTCTGAGACGCCCAAGAGCCTTTAGGACCATCAAACAGCAGAAGACTTTTACAGTGTAATCACTTACAGAATATATGTTATGCATGAGATGATGATCAGAACCCATCCGACAGCAGAACAGGCGATCCGGTATTTCATGGGTTAAAACTTTAGGAAGGTCACGGGATGGAGAACCCCAACGTAACGCTCCACACAGATGCAGCTCTGAAACAAAGGCAGAGCGACCCAAACTCACAGTTACTACAGCTAAAGAAAGTCTGTCGGATGAGTAAAACATAGGAGATGCAGAAGATTGACTCGACGAGTGCTGCGTTGAAGACGAATCATATTAGATTTCGTTGTCCTTGACTCCTTTATGCTCAGCCACAGAATGTAACAGCTTGCTGGAAGACCAAGAACCATGTTGATGGTGAGAGAGGCAGCGACGACGTAGGAGGGTAAAATGTAGCATGCGCTGGAGTTCACTGTATATGTTAATGGCAGGCACATTGAAAGGTTTGTCATTTGATCTTGAGTTTATGAAACCCTTGGGAGAATAAAAATGCATTGGGGCCATATAAGTAAACATTACAAACCAGCTTTCTAGTATTTAAAGTAAATTCTGAGTGTATTTCCTCACCAAGAGCACCTCAAGGAAGCGTGTCCTCGTTCCTCAGTGTTTAAGTTGTCCACCAAACACTTCAGGTTCAGGTTGAAGTTCCATTGAATATGATTTGTTTCACATGCTGCCAAAATACTTAGTTATGATTTATGACTTTTGTCTTGGATCTACAGAGCAGTTTTGCATGAATGCAGCATTCAAATTCAGTTTGGGAAGCTTGGGAAATGTATATTAGACATGCAAATGAAAAATCAATTTGTCATAATCCTATTTAGTAGTTATGCTAATCCTATCTTAATCCTACACAGGTAGTTACTGTGGCTTAGTGTTAGAGCATTGCGTTAGCAGCGCAAAGGTTGTGGGTTCGATTCCCAGGGAACACACATACAAAAACTGTATAGCCTGAATGCACTGCAAGTTGCTTTGGATAAAAGCGTCTGATAAATGTAAATGTATTTGTCAGGTTTACAAGAACTTTGTCCATATTCACAGCAAAATGAGAAGTTTAGCCAGTGTAATGTGCGAGTAATCTTATACTTATTATATTATACTTATATAATTAACTTATTAGCAGTCTTTCCGTGACCGTCTGTGGTTGAGCCTACGTTTCTGACAAGATGATCAGTTTAGGCGTCTCTAACTGGTCAGGTATGATTGGTCTAAATCAGGGGTCCAACCCTGCTCCTGGCGATCAACTGTCCTGCAATGTTCAGCTCCAACTCTAATCAAACACACCTGTCTTTAATTTTCAAGTGATCCTGAAGACCTTAATTAATTGCTTTAGGTGTGTTTGATTAGAGTTGGAGCTGAACTTTGCAGGACAGTCGATCACCAGGAGCAGGGTTGAGCACCCCTGGTCTAAATAATAATTATTCTGACTTAAGTTATTGTACATTATTGGGCAGGCTGGTTCACAGTTCGGTGGGTGATGAATTGTATTTAATCGTACTTTGTTGTGGTGGTTATAAATTTATGGCAGCCCCAATCCTTGAAATTAACAGGTTTAAACTAATTCTAGAGTAAGTGTCTACAAACAAATATAAAAAATGTCCTAATATTTGAATATGAAACACTAGAGCATTCAGATTTATGGATCCTATTTTGGAAGAAGGAAATCTTACGTTTACCACCCAATGGTTTACCAAGATAACACTGGTATTTTACCTTGCTGGATAAAAAGTTTAATGAAAACTTTTTAAATGTTAACAAAAGGGCAATTTTCCAACCCTTTTGAGATAGAAGAAAGGATACACAAACCCTAACAGAATTACTAATAACAAGGAAATGGACCAGAATAGAAGAAACGTCTCGAAATCTAAAATAAAATAAAGCACGAGAGAGACAAAGATAGGACCGTATCCTAGTGTTGAAAAGACCAGCAGGACCAGAATGATCCGAAAAGCTTTGATTTTGTCCTGATTTACTCCATTCCTCTTCTTGACGTCGTCACCAGGTCCAGGACGCATCAGAGCCTTCAGGACCATCAAGCAGCTGAACAGTTTTACAAAGAAGAAGAAGAGCAATTGTGGCAGAAGTAAGTTGTAATGTCGAATGGCACCTGTTGTACCGATTACACATGAGCTAATAATAAAAACCCATCCAACGGTGGATAGAGCAATCCTGTATTTCATGGGTTTGAGCTTCAGGAAGATCAGAGGATGGATGACCCCGACATAGCGCTCCACACAGATGCAGCTCAGAAACAGAGGACGACCGACCATCAGCACCAGTCCAAGAAAAACCAATGGTAGCCTACAATCAATGCAGTCAAAGAAATATTCTGCTATTGCAAAACAAACAGCAAAACAGAAGATGATTTCAACAAGTGCTCCATTGACATAGAAGATTTTGGTGGACTGTCCTTGAATCATCTCCTTCACGCTCAGCCACAGGATGTAACAGTTTGCTGGAAGACCAAGGACCATGTTGATGCTGAATGCGGTGGTGATAAAGCTGGATTGTAAAACATTGAAAATTGTGTTGTTTTTAGAGAAAACCGATGCCCTACTACAGGCTGAGATGTTTGTCATCTCCAACATGTCTGAAAAAATAACTTGAATGTTGAAGGGCAAGATATAAATTAAGTTAAAAAAAATTACAAACCTAGTTGAAAATGTGTAGAAAAATTATTTCATTGTTCAAAAGCATGGTCACTAACTGCTAGTGTGTCTCCAGCCGAACATGTTGAATGTGATCTGAAAGAGCAGCTGAGCAGCTTTGCATTGAGGCATTCAAATTCTGCTTTCAAACCCAAAAATTCCATATCAGGCATGCAAATGAAGTAACAACTTGTTTATAAATGTATACTTTAACATCAGACTCTAAAGGCTTTTATCTATCCAACCATCTATCTATCCAAGCACCAAAGGTGCACATCTAGAAATGAACCACAGCAAATATGGAGTCTCTAACTCAAACCCTCTAGTGCAGATAGATAGATGTGATGCTAAATATCTGCAACGTTTTAGTGTATTGAAACCAAACTTGGTGTGTGTTATGATTTGAGGTTACTTGCACAGTTTTGCCTCAGCACCACCTAGTGGTCAGTAGATATGAAAAATGGCTGTTCTGGATTATAATTTCTATGATGTTTTATTAACACGGTTCTCGAGGAGCACGATCAGATAAACAGTCTGGCCCAGGTGGAGTTCGTCAGCTAATCACCTTAACAAGCACAACAGGTGTATACATATACAGCTTACTCACCTCTGTTTCATGAACCTTTTCCAGCATCCCACCTCCACCCTAACTCCTCACTCTTGATCTAATTTCATCCCATTCTTGGAATGGAGGGAGTTCTCTGGGTTCAGGCTCTATCCCAAGCTCGTAGCCCTACCTCTGGACAGCACGCCAAATATGCTTACTCATTGCTTAATCATATTATATGTTATATGCGAACTCGTGAAGAACAGTTTGGCCAAATATCACAAGACTGGCCTCTTTAGATTCAGTGCAGCATACAGAGTCAAACTATTCAAATTTTCTCATGTCAGCCATTTTGAATGTCCGCCATTTATTGTAAAATGCCATATTTAACGAACATCGACGAATTATCATTAATAATTATCATTGTGTGATCGGCATCAAAATGTTTTGGGGGTGCGCCACCTTCTTGATAAAATGATAAAAACTTTAAATGTTAAGAACTTTTGATTACTTTTGCCTATTGTCTGTCACAAGACTGATCTTTTTTTTCAAAACCTACTTTTTCAAGCTCCTCCAAGACGGTTTGTACGATTTCCACTAAATTCGACTCGGATCATCTCCAGACCATGCTGGCAAAATAAGATAACACTGCCAGCTATTGGTCAAGAGCGATCAACCAGTAAATCAGGGCTGTCCAAACTCGGTCCTGGAGGGAGGTCCGGCAGAGTTTAGATCCAACTTGCCTCCACACACCTGCATGGAAGCTTCTAGTATACCTAGAAAGACCTTGATTAGCTGTTTCAGGTGTGTTTAATTAGGGTTGGAGCTAAACTCTGCAGGACACCGGCCCTCCAGGACCAAGTTTGGACAGCAAAATCATATTTCTATTAATTATATTCATTTTTTTTTGCCATTTTGACTAAAATCATCTTGAAATGGCTTTAATTGCTCATTGTTGCAGTTGCGCCTTGTCATGCTTAGCTCCCCGTTTTGCCCTTGCAGCTATATTTATAATTTGTATAATATTATCATTTTTTTTCTCCAAACAAATCTGTATTTTATCTGAGTAAATGGGTAAATGATCACAGAATTTTCATTTTATTGGGAAATATCCATTATATGATTATTTATTGGACTATGGTTTATACTCTACATGGGCCTATATTGTGATTTTAGTATTTTATATTTGGACCACTGTGTAATGTAAGTGTATTTCTGTACTTACATCAGTAAACTCAAAACTTTTATTTGCGTAGCTCACCAAGAATCAAAATCAATAACACAAAAATGACAAAACAAAATATTATTTAATATAATAAACATATTTATTGTTATAAGTTTAACATAAAACAATATGATAGATGATGAAAAAGCATCAATTTGGCTTTTTGGACATTCATATGTAAATACAAGTAGTATATTCCATCTAAAACCTTTTAACAAAATGGCAGCTTTCCAACTCTTTTGAGATAGAGGTAAGGCTGCACAAACCCTGCCATGAGCCCAAGGCACAAACAAATGGACCAGGACAAAAGAAACCTCTCCCAATCTATAAAATAATAAAGCAGGAGAGATACAGTCGAAGGACCGTATGTCAACACTGAAGATGCCAGCACCATCAGAATGATCCAGAAAGCTTTGAGTTTATCCCGGTTCACTCCATCTCTCTTCTTGACATCGTCACCTGGTCCAGGACGCTTCAGAGCCTTCAGGACCATCAAGCAAGTGAATACTTTTAAGCTGAAGAAAAAAAGTAATACTGGCAAAATCAGTTGGTAAAGTCCAGTCATATTCATTATCGCTATTGTGCATGAACAGATTGTCAAAATCCATCCGATGACGGATATAGTGATCCGGTATTTCATGGGTTTGAGCTTCAAGAATATCACAGGATGGAGAACTCCTAAGTATCGCTCCACACAGATGAAGCTCTGAAACAGAGGACGACCGACCATCAGCACCATTCCAAAAAAGACCACCCCAAGTTCACATTTAGCGCAATTAAAGAAATAATGTGGAATGACAAAAAAGTAGGAACCGCAGAAGATGATCTCAGCAAGTGCCGTGTTGAAGATGAAGATTTCGGTCGACTGTCCTTGAATCATTTCCTTCACGCTCAGCCACAGGATATAACCGTTTGCTGGAAGACCAAGAATGACATTGATGCTGAGCGAGATTACAATAAAATAGGACGATAGGAGGCTGCACATCTTGAGGTTCACAGAGAGCATCGATGGTATGCATGCCGAACTGTTTGTCAACTCCCACATGCTTTAACCTTGAACTCTTTCAGCTTTCCAGTGTTTTAGTTTAGAAGCCAGTTTGACTCCAGCCGAGTTGGTTGAAGGTCTGTGATGATTGTAGTTTGTTTCAAATGCTGCAGAACTGCGTTATAGGTCTGATTTGATTTAACGGAGAGTTTTTGTCTTGTTGAGCAGTTTTGCATTGATGGAATATTCAAATCAGAATCAGAAATCAGAAAGAGCTTTATTGCCAAGTGTGTTTGCACACAAAATGAATTTGTCATGGTGTTAGGAGCTTCCAGTACAGAAATACAAACATAGTGCAGACAACATATCATTAAGGTAATAAAAACACTAATAATGAAGAGAATAGACAATAATTATGAATAAGGAATACTAATAAAATATATACAGAAAACAGAAATGACCATAGACAGAACTGTGAATGTGCAGGTGTACTATGTACAGATGAAGGTTTGATGAGTTATTTACAGATGTACAGTACTGGGGTGTGTTATGTGTTGTTCAGGTGGGATATGGCCTGGGGGGGGGGGGGGGTAAAAACTGTTCTTGTGTCTGGTTGTTTCAGTGCTCTGTAGCGCCGGCCCGAGGGCAACAGTTCAACGAGAGAGTGAGCTGGGTGTGATGTGTCCGGAGTGACCGTCTTAGCCCTTTTCCTCACTCTGGAGGTGTACAGTTCTTGGAGAATATGATGATGTGTTTCCAAGAAACTCCTCTTCAGACATGCAAATTAAACAGGATTTATTTGTCTTTTTACAAACACACTATTATCCATGTTGAGAATCACTGGCCATTTTCACAGTAAACTTGTAGAAAGTGGTATTCCCCAAATTGTAAGTCACTTTGGATAAAAGCGTCTGCTAAATGAATAAATGTACATTTTCATTGTCGAATCCAACTACATGACATGCAAAAATTAAATATTCTGAAGCCACCTTCATTAAATTGAATGGCCAAATAATTCTTTGCATACAGTATTTCAGACATGATGTGAAAGGGATCTCAGTGTACAGGCCTTGTTTGCAAACGTTTGATGTGATGGAATGATTTGTATTGGCAGTAGATACAGAATAGAGAAAGGGAAACAGATTGTGTGTGATTTTGAGCTGAAGAAGCTAAATTGCTATCAGATTTTGATTTTAAATGTTATTGAATCAGTTTTGAGGAGTTTAATCTCTGTCCACTGAAGCACAGCTATACTTCTCTAAAGAACAAGATGGCTATTGTGAAAATGTAAAAGACTATTGTGATGAAACGTTTGTTAAGTGGCACTAATGCAATACAAATGTTACATACATGCAGCTTGTGTTTAATTCAGAGTTTAATTATTGGCTTCTTTTCTGTTCATCAGTGTAAATTTGAATTGGATGCTGAATTAGAATTTGGAATGCAAAAATTCAACACAACAGACAAAATATATTGGTTTTTAGTGGATTTTATTTCTACTTCATTGAACTCAAAACCATATTATAATTCGTTATCCTGTTTGTCAAATTCAGAAATTGAATGTGAAAGCTGAAAGGTGCACAGTCCATGCAAAGCTGTATTCATGCAGTATTTCAGAAGTCATGTGATTTGACACCTGTGAACACCTGCGCGTGTCAAAACCCATCCATAGGTCTGTCATGTGCATTCATCATGCTAGCCGGTTGTTTCTATCACATCCAATGATTTGATAAATGTCCATCTGAAGTGTAAGCGAGAGAGAAAGCTGATGAGATTTTTCATGATGGAAATAATGTGTGCTAGTCAACGTGCTGTCTGCTTAGGACTCTTACATCTACACTTATGAAATTATAGACTGAATTATTCAAAATAACTAAACTATAGTATTAAGCAATTGAATGCACATTAAATATTTTTTTACTTTATAGTATAATAACTGGAAGTCTCAGATTGCAGTAATGTAATATTTAACATTCACAATATATTTACAAGTATTTTACTGGTATTGTCAATATAGTGCATTATTTATTTGGTCATTAATTTTGATGTAAAAACAACAACATTTTATATAAACTACAGAAAGTTTTTGACATAAACTACAAAAAAATGGTATTTGAGTAGACTATTAAGTTTGTTTGAAATGAATTGGCTCAAAGTAATTTTAATGTTAAAGAAGTGAAGCATATAGAAGGGGTAAGATAACTGAATGAGGAATTAATTGAAATGCAAATGAACTTCATTGATTGTAGTTGGAAGTTTTCAGTTCTGCACTAGCTGGCAATCTGAAAAGTTCCTCCTTTCATCCATTAAGACAGGAAAAGGAAATCACTTTGACTTGAGATGTCATCCTTTGCTCTCTGCAGGAACTCAAGTCAATAGTCAAAGAGGTGTGTGTGTGTGTGTGTGTGTGTGTGTGCGTGTGTGCGTGTGTGTGTGTGTGTGTGTGTGTGTGTGTGTGTGTGTGTGTGTGTGTGTGTGTGTGTGTGGTGTGTGAAAGAGAGAGAGATACATCAAATCACATAAACAAACAGAGTTCTAGTTAATGCAGATCTGACCATTGTTTCTTATACCTCCAGTAATACATACATAATTCCTCACACAATTCCAAGGTTCGTTGCATTGAATTAGCAATGTAACCTTTGAATGTCTTTCTATTTTTTACTCTTTTCTCACCTTAAGGCCTGTTTCACACATGTGTGCGTAAGCAACGTTTATTTATTTCTGCATCTATATTAACAGGTTGTGGCATTCACACTGCACACGTAAGCAGCGCCGTGCTACATAGCTGAAGCTTGAGGTAAAACACTGTAAACACACACAAACCCTTTCTATTCAGAATGCAGTTTTATTTCATTTATAGCCAGTCCTGATGCATATCGATGCATAAAAATTTGATTTCATGTGAATATGAATTGTGCCATAATATATTGCATTTCTCTTCACATTCATTCAGACAACAAAATTTGTTTTGGTGCACCATAAATGCAAGTTTCTTTATAGAACGTTTTATCCAAACAATAACAGACTTGGTTTTAAATGTGTTTAAATGTACTAAAATTCCCCTGCATTTCCATGATAATCGTGCTAATGCTGAGTAACTGTGGCACTTTACAACAATCTCCTGCCATGTTTTGCAGGTTTCTGAATGTGCACGTCTAGTTCTTGCCCTGATGACTGTAGTTTAAAGTTCAGTGGCTCTTGAGAAGCTATTCAGTGAGATGTGTTCATTTGCTCTTCTGTGTGATCCACCTCTGGCTGTCGTCCTGCAACTGAGAAATGATTTACTCTAGTCCAACAAGATCCTTCACCAACCCTGTCGATATTTAACTGCCACAGAGACTGTTGTTCAGTATGTGTTACCATCTAGGAGCAGAAGAGCTCTTTTCCAAAACGCGATAAACGCCAAATTTTTTGTGTACTGAACCTATTCACTGCTCCATCAATGTTTCATGCCAAATCGCTATATTTCCTTTATTAAAATGTACTGCAAGATGCAGTTCTTTTCCAAACCGCTATAAGCGCCGAACCTGTTTTAGCCTAAACGCGATATATCCTCATATGACTGGACAAAGAAAATCACAAAAAAAACAACAAAAAAAGAAGGTTCGTCACTCAGGTGGTGCGTTAATACCCACTGTGGGATGTCAATGTAACAGATGTGTATGCCAGTAAGGGCTGTGTGTAAACCTCACTCCCCTGACCTCAAAAAGAGGCGCTCTAGCGACTGACGCTAGAGGCTGTAGCCTTTGGCGTTCCTTGTTAGAGCGCCCGCCTCCCGCGCCGGAAACCCGGGTTCGAGACCCGCTCGGTGTGATGGTGCGGACCCGGGGGGGGTTACATTAACACAAGGCTGGTGCGACCGGCTTATAGTATGAGTCCCATATGTTGTATGTTCTCTTTTTTTTTAAAGACATAAACCAACATAAAAAAAAGGATGGATTTGTAGCGTTTTGAAAAAAATAAAATAAAACTTGGAATTTATAATCGACAATATTGTTGTTTAATTTAACAATCATTGTTTAACATGTTCAGACTGAGCCAACAGACCATTTTAACAGGATAAATTGAATATTAACAAAATGTATGGGTCTAGGTAAAAAAATGTCCTTTTCTCTAAAACTATTAAAATGGATTAATAGCGTTTTGGAAAAGAGCTCTATGTACATTATTAGTGGTGTTCACACCGAATTAGACAGAAATGCCAAGTAATTATATTTATTTAAACTTGAAATTATGAATTAAATACATGGAAATATTATTTCAATGATTTTAATACATGTTTTTACAACTTCAGAAAAAAAAATCTAAGTGTAACCAGTGTTTATATATATTCTTAAAATGTCGAATCTCAAAACATTTTGCCTACTCTGATATTTGTAGCTGGTTTTGTGGCTCCGTCTTCCTTCAGAACACTCACCTGCACGTGCAGAATGAATCGTGAAATTGAATCTCTGTGCTCGATCGACTCGAGGGGAACATGAGAACTGGAGAAGTGTTTGGGAATTACACTGAGTCACAGATGAATGTGGGCCGGAGCTGGAGTGAGCATGTGTGTTTGAATTGCCCCAGAGAAGCGCGCCTCCCTCCCCTGTAATTACACTCGTGATGGTGAGGTGCCTCGTGTGTGGGTCGAACTTTAATAGTGAAGGTGTTGTTGGCAGAACCCAGCTGAGACATGCAATACGCGCTGAATATTTCATAGCATATTTTCCTCCTTCCTACTGCTCAGAGGATGAACCCTCAGAAACACGTCAGCAGAAATGCTGTAAATAGCCTTTCCTTTTTAAGCAGGAGAACGAATACAGGGATTGTTTGCGTATTTTTCATTTAATTAGGATAATTTCCCTGGTGTAAACTTATAGTAAGGACTATTAGCCAATGAGATCTCTTTAACATCTCAGTATTTGCTGGTACTGCATTGAGATTAAATGGAGAGCTTCTTAGATGTTTTTCCTGAGAACATTCACCCCAGTCTCACGTCTCGTTTAGAAGTTCAGAAGAGACTGAACTGTAGATGTAATTTATAGCATTATATTCTTACTGTATGCCAACTCATATAGTTACTGTATGTTACATTTACCCACCCTCAGTCCACATGGGAACAGATTTGGAGAAATTTAGCGTTCCATCACTTGCTCACCAATGGATCCTCTACAGTGAATGGGTGCCGTCAGAATGAGAGCTGATAAATACAAGTCCTCTATCCATCAAATTGCTTTCTCCAGTGAAAAGGTAATCTGGTCTGAATCAGGAAAGAGATGTGCACAGTTCACACACTGTTTATCAGCTCTAAACAAATATGTGGGTGGATTTTGACAACAGGGGATGGATTTTTTTCACTGGAGGAAACGTTCTTATGGATTATGGACTCATAATTTGGCTATAAGCAATGGCTTAAAGTTAAAACACATTAATGATGGACTTGTTTCTTACAAACACACAGCTTTTGGCTTCACAAAATGTTAACTGATGGATTGAAGTGGTGTGGATTACTTGTGGATTATTGTGATGTTTTTTATCAGCTGTTTGGACTCTCATTCTGACGGCACCCATTCACTGCAAATGATCCATTGGTGAGAGTGTGATTTAATGCTACATTTCTCTAATTTGATGAAGAAACAAACTCATCTACATCTTGGATGGCCTGAGGATGAGTGAAAATAATGCCATCATACGAAAAATATTTTTGCTAGGCAAAATATATCAGTTTTGTTTGATTTGGGGGTGAAATGTAACAAGGAGATATTCTTTGATTCAAAATGAGCTAATTTAATTAAATTAGATTATGTGGCGTGTTGTTTGTACTTTGTTGGCTCGCATGCATATCTGATGTAAAAGACAGGAGAACGCTGAAACCGTGGCATCATGAATTGTGCCGTCATCATCAGGCAGCAATAATGTGTTTCCATTGGCTATTTGTTTGCAATGAGATGAAGATAGTTTCCACACATGTTTTTCTAATGGAACATATGAGCACTAGAGTTTGCATGTGTGTGTGAGTTTTCAATGGTGGGGAGATGTAGGTAGAAGATAGAAAGTTCTGGGAGGAAAACAAATGTCCTCATTCTCACTATCAGATCAAAACATCCTCGGAGCGCAGTCAGCTAAATGAATGATTTCCATCAAATACTTGCCTTTCCTTTATCTCCAGCCTCCTAATGTAAGACATTCACTCACGCACGCAGGGGACGGAGGCTTGATTAATGTTTCTTATCATCCCTGTTGAGTTTAGGGAGATAAGTTATTCTAAACAGCACCGACTGCTGCAAGATCCGCAGTAAATAATGGATATACTGCAATATTTTCAATTTGTTTTAAACGATTTCATGCCTACTTGAGCTAAATAGCTCTGAAATACCTCTCCTGGGTATTACTCAGTGTTTGCCTGGTTTTTAAAGCTAACATGAAGTCAAAATGTACGCTGTTTACTTTTATTGAATAATTCATCAATGCATGTTAACATAGAACATTTAAATATTCTTTTATATTGGAAAACATGACATTATGTACGTAAACTGTGAATGCTAATAATAATAGTTATTATTATTATAATATATTTATTTATATAGCACCTTTTCAGTGCAGGTTGCTTTACAGTTTTACAATTAGAAAAGAAGAACATCAGTAAAATAAACAAACATATGTTATAAATTGAAGAATCGTGATTTTGAAATTAAATATTGCCAAATGCTAGAATTCGACACTTTGACAATAACAGTAAAGAGAAAAAGAACGATCCACCCGCATGTCGGTGCACATGATCAACCGCTCATGATTAAATGCTCTCTAGATGCCCTTCACACAGAATGTGTTTTTGTGTTGACGCGGGCAGTGGAATAGGACAAAATGCAAGAAGATGTGAGTTCAACATCTTTTAATAACTAGAGAGCGGCGTGTTTTCAGAAAGCCGTTTCATGCACGAGATGCTGCATGAGACCATGAGCGCAACAGTCAAACGTGTCCATGTTTACATAGAAAACACAATGAAAAAAGCAGCGTAATCGAATACAAAACCTGTGAAGGGAACTACTGCTGTATGTCTGATATTTCATGTTTGCATCAAGGTGACAGGCTGAAAACTGCTGTTACAGAGCCTTTAATAATAGCACTTTAGGTGTTATACCTTCAGTCATTTTGCATTTTAATTACTTGATCATTTTTTAAAGCATTTTTCTTGTATTATTTCTGAACATATAATATGCATAAGAAAAGTTTGTACAATATGTAGTTGTAGTTCATGCATCTTTTCTGCAAAGATATTTAGTGATTTGTTTAACATTTACATCATGAAGACAACCTTGTGTGTGGTGCACTTAGAAAAAGTTGCTTGAATGATGCTGTTACATTTTCAAGTTGACTAGTTAAAATTGTACAAATTTAGAATTGGTCAAATGTTCTGAGAAAAGCAATAATTTTTTTTTCATATTGCCCAGCAATAGAAACAAATTAAAAAAAAACTTCACATTTTTAATTTCTTTAATTTTTCAATCTTTAATAGTCTGTACTCTAACTGAACTAAATGAACACCCGTAACACTGTCTATATCCCCCATCCCTGGGGGACGTATATATTATATAGCACCTATATATGGCCTAAGGCAAACAGCAAACAAATTTATGCGCGGCCACACACAGACACACTGACCTGAAGCTGTTTATATTCTACACAGCCTTGCTTGGGAGGGTTATATTGTACTATGGCTTCTTCAGGACAGAGGTCTCGAAACTTGGTCCTGGAGGGCTGGTGTCCTGCAGAGTTCAGCTCCAACCCTAATCAAACACACCTGAAACAGATCATCTAAGCATACGAGAAACTCTCAGGCAGGTGTTTTGAGGACAAACTCTGCAGGACACCGGCCCTCCAGGACTGAGTTTGGACACCACTGCTTTAGAACAAGTAACAAGTTCAAGAATGGGAACATGTTGATTTTTTTTGGTTTGTTATTTGTAATATTTTCCATTGGCAGCCCATAATGTGATTGTTACACTATAATAAAAATGCTGAAAATGTGAAGATGCATTTCAGCTTATGTGACTTTACAAATCCCCATTTTGTGCTTTAAATTCGAGGGCCGGCGTTTTGTTTGTTCTCCTCTCATCCGCCACGCTTCAGTATTTGTCATTAATCACCAGCACTTACACTACGCATATGTCCTACGTCATCCGTCGGAACGGCTTCTGCTTGCGACAATTAGCAGAATTGAGAATAATGTGTTTATATCGTTTTAAATATGGATATTTGTCTTACAAAACACATCGGAGCCATGTGATGCGCGTTTTGATGTGTGCACTTTATTTGACTACTTTTGGATTGTTGAAGAAAAACACCCCACCCATGACATTATAAACCTTGAAAGATCAGGACAATTTTTCATATAACTCCGATTGGATTCATCTGAAAGAAGAAAGTCATATACACCTAAAATGCCTTGAGGGCGAGTAAAACATGGACTCATTTTTGATGTACATTTTTTTGGTGAAGTAACCCTTAAAGTCATGTTGGGACAAGATTTGACACAGGGGTAGTATGAAATTAATGAATAGTGGTCCAAGAACAGATACTGGGGGGACACCTAGCTTCAAATGGACAGTAAGGGATTTTAAATCCCGCACAGATGTAGAGCTGTCTTGCAGAGAGAAAAGAAAACCAAGAAAGAACAGAAACAAATACCCACACCAGAGAGCCGGAAAATGAGTAAATCATAAGAAACAGTATTAAAAGCTGAACTAAGGTCAAGTCGCAACAGTATAGAGCGAGAACCAGAGGTGAACAGAAAGCAGTAGATCATTTAGTACTTTTACAGGTGCAGTTTCTGTGCTAAGCAATGGATGAAAGACAGATTGAAATGAATCAAAGAGATTATTTTCAACTAGAAAAGACAGAAGCTGGGAGGCAACCGTACTTTCCAATAATTTAGCAATGAACCGTAAATTTTAAATTGGATGATAATTAGATAAAACTGAGGGATCGAGTTTTTATGTTGACTAACTTAGAAAAATAGTGTGCACCAAACACATGATCTGGATCGATTGATTGAAGAAATAAGCAATAAAAAGGTGTATATTTAGTTTCCCAATGGTTAAGTATTTAGGCATGGCATAGTGAAGTGTAAGGCATATGTTGTAGAAATTGTGGTGGACAATCCATAAAACATTTGGGAAATGCATTTGATGAGAGAAGCTGTTTCTCTGGGAATTGTTTTCAGACCCTTCACAAACAATGAGCTGACATTGACTAGGGCTGTACACTATATTGAAATTAAATCAATGTTGCTATTCAAGTCATCTGGTCACATTTAAGTCAAATTCCTGTATTTTGTTATCTTCATTATATGTCACAGAAAAATCAAATATCGCAATTTCACAATTTTGTGTAGACTTTTATTATATTAGTGGTAATGACGTTTGGAATTGCACACTAAACACTACATCTAGAACAATAGTGTTCGTTTTGTCTGATATGTTCTTATTATGCAACAGCAATTTTCACATTTTTACCTCAGCTACATAAGAAGGCATATTGAAGGTAAATTAAATCAATGAGAGGGTAGAAGGAAAGATTTGTTAGGACAGAGCGAACATTAAAGACACATTAAGACATCTATAAATTGATATGTTACCTCAAAAGGAACCGTGCTGGTTGAATGTGGGAAGGTTTTGTTTGTTTCAGATCCGATTTATGGCTTTGATTTGATGAATTGTTTCAAATTCAAGTTTTTATTTAATGTCTGTAAAACATCATCCCATCCTATAAAAATAGAAATACTACACTAGGAATGCAAATTAAATATCACTCTGAAAAAAATTGCTAAATAAGAAATGTAGAGACTAGATGTGTGTTGTGATGAAAATGTGATTATTGTGCAAACCTTGCTGCAGTGTTGCTTGTGTGGTTGCCAAAGTGTTGCTAGAATGTGATTGTCATAAACTCTTGACTTTGACATAGCATAGTACTGTCTTCATCCTAGCATGTTATTTTGAATTCAGCAATAGCATAAGTATTCAGAAAGTACCACTTTCATTACAGTAGTTAAGTTCATTTTTTATATAATTAAGTTTGAATTTTGCAATAAAATTGACAGAATTTGGAAGCAACAAAGCATAAAACTTACTGCGATTTATTGGATAGGAGGCACGCTACAAACAATGCTTACTTAAGTTTTGTTCACAGATCAACTGAAAACAGATTGATTCCTGGGATTTAAGAATGTATCTTATACTAGGGCTGTGTATTGGTAAGAATCTGGCGATACGATACATATCATGATACAGGAGTTGTGATACGATATACATTTAAGCGTTTTACATTTATGCATTTAGCAGTTGCTTTTATACAAAGCGACTTACAATTGCATTCAGACTATACATGTTTTTGTCAGTAGATGTGTTCCCTGGGAATTGAACCCACAACCTTTGTGCTGCTAATGCACTGCTCTACCACTGAGCCACAGGAACAGATATGTTGCGATTACATTGTGATACTGTAAGCAAGGCGATATATTGGGATATTTATTATTTAATATATATTTTTAGAAAGCTGTCCTTAAGATCACACCACCATAAGCAAACCTTAGCAAAAAATGTATAAGTATAAATGATTTAATCAGAACACAATGCCACTGTGGGATCTGCATTTGCAATGATCAGCCACTTTTTGTGCAGTACGAGTACAGGGGGAACATTTAAATTGCTTGCAGGATTCTTTAATTAAATGTATAATGTGTATTTTATAAAAAGGCCATATATATTTTTAGACCCTGCTTTAAAGGTTGGCAGTTTTTTTACAATTGTAACATACAATGTCATAACATGTTTGATCTGAACAAAAAATACATTGCTTAGTATCATTAAAAAATTAAGTGCTTACAGGATTCCTAAAGAAAACAATACAATTGTAAAACAATAAAATAAATTAAAAGTTGAACATTCTCAGAACCTTTTAACTTGGATTTCACAGGTTT